>JAZHYW010034632.1:0-139810 GCA_037355805.1 Ixodes ricinus | reverse complement strand
TACTTCGTTCAGTTGCATTATTGCTCTCGGTGTGTGTTTGCGCATACCACGAACTGAGCTCTGTTACGTCACGGCTGAGGTGCGTGACGCGTCAGGCGCACTTCCGGTCTGGGGCTGTGGGCGGAAGTCACCATGCAGGAACGTGCATTCCTGCGTTGCTTTTGAAGAAACCAAACAAGAAGCGCCTTCTCGTCAATACACCGCGAATAGGACTCTGCCAGAAGGGTCGGGAAGGTTTGAGGTCAGTTTTCATGGTGTTTTCTGCCTGCTCGGTTCGTCCGAGAACGTGGATAGGGCCATGAAAAAGGAAAAACCAGACGCCGTCGGACCACGCTTGCTTGTGCGGAAACAGCTTGGGTTGAATTCATGGATACTTGTGGTTGTCAGATTTATTTGTTTTGTTCCAACATGAACGCGGGAAGACCGCAAGGTGCCCGCTGGACCACCGGCGGACTGCATTTCAGTGCGTCTTCAAGTTCAGGCTGGCCGCCACCTACTAATCCGTTCGAACTGTCATCTGCTCTCTGCAAACGTTTACGCATGGTCGTCGTCTGTTCGTTCAAACGCAGCGGCCCGTGGGCCGAGCGTCAGTTCATTGCGATAAGTAAGTGCGGGACTTAAAAAGCTGTCAAAGGAATAATGAAGGCAATTTTGGATATTTTTTGGCGATTGAAATGGTTTCCAGGCATGCTCTCAGGCGGCGCTGCCCAAATTTCAGCTGAAACCGGCCTAGTGTGCACGCGAAAATCAAAAAAGTGGCGAGTGCGACAATCGTAGCGGGATCGTTCGCAGCGACCTTACGAGGACGCAGGAAGCTTCAGGAGAAGCAAGATTTCGCGATGACGTTGCGGGGCCAGAAGCGTGACGTCACAAAGAACGCGTCAGCGATTGGTCCGAAACGAGAGACTGATGCGCCTCAGCCTACGTTTGGTTTGCGATTTTTAACTTACTGTTCCGGTTCCCACTTGAACAATTACTGAAAGTGTCAAAATAGGACCCGAAATGATTGCTAAACGAATAAATAAAACAGCATAATTATTTTCTCTTTGCTCCGCTGGACGCGCAACGGGCCAAAAACAGCCCCTGTGGGCAGAAAACAAACAAACAAACAAAAAACACAATGCGGAACACGTGGGCGATGTTTGGTTTGGTTTCCATATGTCGGTGCCGTGTTTCCGGCACAGGAACGACTGCGCCACGCCTGCGCTGTCATATAACCCCACCCCGGTAACGAGTCTAGATGCTCCTAAATGCTACCGATACCGACGATTCACACTTGGCGCGCTCCCACGTCACCTCCGTTTTCGGAGGCCGAGAAATGGGAATGGAGACAGTTCAGTTTCTCTGCAGTCCTTTCGTGGGCACAAAAGTACGCGTCACGAAATGTGGTTGGCGTCGTATACAAGATCCCCCAGGCTTCGGAAGAGTGTACATCGACCAAACTGGCCGATGCATTAATGACCAGGGCACGTGAACATGACTGGACACTCCGGTCGACTGCTGGGGGTCACTTACCTCTGCATTGTGCTTTTTTGTCTGTAATCTGCAGCCCCAATTCTAGCATCTGTGCCATCCATCGGGAGGGGCTACAGATAAAACTACCAGAGAATTATTGGAAGCATATGTAATAACAAGGAAGAGGGCAAGGCATCGTCAGCTAAACATCAGGTTTTCTTCACAAAAAAGTGCCTATCTTGACACGTGCTGAAGCGATGATTGCGGTTTACTTCGTTGGTGTTCTTTTAATAAATGTTTGAGGTTGTGAGTTCAGCGCTTGTGTCGTTACTCCTTTCTTTCGTCCTTGTCTATTTTGCGCGCTGTTTATTTCCGTCTACCATGAACCAACTCGCCATCTCTTGAAACGAGTCAAGACTCGCTCCTTTTGTTGTAGGAGTACCGGAATCCCCGCTAAGTGTGTTTAAAAAACACACTGCTCTTAGAAAACGAAAGAAAGTTCGAAGTGTTGTCTTACTTTCTAAAGTTCCTACAACTGAAAGAATAGCTGCAAAATTCAGTGTGGACGTCATGCTTACAAGCCGTCCCAATTTTGGTGTGCAATGGTTAGCAGTCAGACCGAAAGGGTCAAGAAACCGGCTTCTAGCAAGAAACACGCCGAGAAGTTAGTGCGCTCTGCGAGGTTGCTCATAAAATTCTTTTGGGTTGCGGTCGTATTTACATAGGTCGAACCGGGCGCTAGCTGAATAACAGATGGCGAGAGCACGCAACCTCGATCCGACAGCAACTACGATTCCACTTGCCAGTGCATGCTTTGCTAAGCCTGTGGCTGTTCTCGCTTACTAGACATGTGGTGCGGCGCAGCAAAGAGAGCTTGGAAGGAGAGTTGCTTGAGGCGACAAAAATAAATGCACGCGATCAGCAGTTTGGTATTAATGTCGTCTCCGTACATATGATAAAAGAGTGGTAAGTTTTGTCAAGTTTATCATCGATAAATTGCTTTTGTAAGTGTGTACGTGACTCTGATCATTTGCCTGTTTGTTTCGCGTGTGACTACTTGTATCCCACTTTACAAAGCAGCCGATTATGAAGAGAAGATAACTTGCAGCTGCGTGTTAACGCGGCGTCACGTTTTTCGTTTGTTTTTTCACAATAAGAGGAGTGTCTGTGCGGAACAGTTTTGTTTTTGTGACTTTGGTATTATTCAATGAACATTAGTTGTCAGCTAGCGCCTGTCTTGCAGTTTCTGACCTTATACCGTCCTTTTTGCGCTTTTATTTTGGTGTGTATTCAGTGGCTCTCAAGTTTAAACACGCCCGGCTTGTGTATCAAAGCGAACGTAAGCGAGCCGCCGAAGAGCGAACGCGCTGAACACACACATGCAGGGGCTCGGATGTAAAGGAAGAAAAGGTATCTAACGGACGTGCGTTCTGATGAAAGATCAGCTGTATTTGATCGCCTGTTGATCTGTGTCCATTGGTGGATCTGTGTCCTCTCTTCGAGTCTTTGTTTATTTTTCGTTTATTCTTTCTCCTCTAGACCGGCCGAGTTTCCAAAGACGAAGATTTTGCCTGATAATTCTTGTAGTTAAATATTGGAAGATTAATGTCATCGTGGACAAGGGTATACACAGGCGTTTAAAAACTGCCGGAGTTTTGGAAGACGAATATGTGCCTGAAAAATTGTGGAAATAACCGCGACGACGAATGTCTTTGCTTGCATTTGAAAACATTTGATTTCGAGGGTGCTTGTGTCCATGATGTGGATACCCTTCAACTGATGCTTTCCCTGCTACAGTATTTTCAGGGCTATTTTCCGCGGACTATGCACGTTTAAAAGTATACATGTTAGGCTGTGCGGACTATCTCCGCATGCGGACAAAACAGAAATTTCGTTTTTGAACATCATTCAATATGACGAGACGTTACGGATTTTGTGAATGAAAGAGTATGTTAATATAACTTTATGTATAACACAAGCTTCTTTGTGACCTAACGCAGTAGACATCTGTCAAGGTGTGCCGTGTATGAGAAGATTATCGTGTCGACTAAGCACCAGGTGCGGACTATGAACAGCGTGCTGTCCAGAGCCGTATATGTAGAGAGTTTAGCCATTCGTTGGGAAGTATAGGAGACAAATGAGGAGGCGCCATTGGCCGAAAGCGGGCTGGGCGTGTTTCAGGGCGTCTTCAGAAATTGGAATGTGACCAACCAGAAGCCGGAAATAATACCCTGGCGGTGGTCGCGAGAAACAAACCTGATAACTGCATCGAAGCAACTCTCGCTGACTGAAAATATGGTACACGTGATGTTTCAATCACGCTCATCCAAAATGATGGTGGAAGAGTGCGACTAGCGGAACGATCGACATAATCCATACGCCAGGCACCGAGGGCTGCGAATCTGCCGTCCGAGCGGTCACACTCTGTCCAAGCAAAACAGGGTTGAGCGGCGCATTCGTTTCTTACATCTTTCTCCATGATCATGATCAAAACATCACGTGAATACTATTTTCAACCACGAAGAGTTACTACACTTCACTCTTAAGCGCTTATTAAAACCATATACGAAGATATACCTTTGATCAGAACTGCTTCTCGCTACCACCGCTAGGGGATTCTTTTCGGCTTCTGGTTGGTCAAGAGAGCATGCCAAGCCCTCTTTCCGAGTCTGGCGCACGCCCTGGCTCTGCCCGCGCCTCCCATTGACCAAACTCTCTCTATGCACGGCTCTGGTGCTGTCTATGCATCGAGTGCGGTCTATCCAAGCAAAAACTTATAATTTTGACCTCAAATTTGCCTTTGCGGACTATACACCGGGTGCGGATTATAGCCCGGAAAATACAGTACTAGACCACTTTCAAAAATGTCTACATCTAACGCTGCGCTGTTTGTATTATGGGACCTATTTTGGCCATGGAGAAGAGTGGCATGGTTTTCATTTCGATTCCACCCATTCATCCTCGTGAGAACCTCCGTTGAAACTCAGACCGCCAGCGGCTGTAAGGACCTGCCTTGATTTAGCGAGGAGTCAAAGTACGGCCGTCCGCGTCCCAGAGCTTGCCGGCAGCCTGGATTTCACTGCAGAGTGCAGCATGGTCGTGCGTCACGGATCATTGAAGAAGCCATTGAGACGATGGAACAGAACGATCGCAGCCCTTCTTCTTGCTTCTTTTACATGTGCAGAAACGCTGGTACGTTGAGAACCCTCCAAAAACATGCCGCAGCGTTCTGTCCGTACTGGTTGGCAGCACCAAGAATTTAAGAAAAGTCCCATATTCGAGAATGTAGGCATTGTGTTTGCTCGTGACGGGATGTCAGGGGATGTCGTGCATTGAGGTTGGCAAATCGAAACCGAAAAGGTGGCTAAAAGGTGCGCAAGATTCTTTGCGCGACACTACGCCGCTACGATCGCTCTGATTTTGCGAGAGATGTATTCTATTTCTTTTCGGTGCAAAGCTATTCAGGGTTAACTGACGCACGTGCCGTGCCTTCCTGAAGCCATATTATTTATTTTATTTAACCTAAAAGCCAGGCATGCGTCATGCGCATGCGTTACATGAGGGTGAAAGCAAGACATTGGGAGAAGTCGTGATAATATACAATATCTACGATGATATATACCGTATGTTCTGATCTATAGTCCGCACAGGGTGTATAGCCCGCAGGGGCCTATTTAGGCGGGAAAAAAAGGTTTCTGCTTCGATGCTCCGCACGCCATGCATAATCCGCACCTGGTGCTTAGCTTAGTTGACGCGAAAATCTTCTCATACATGGTACACCTTGACAAATGTCTGCTTCCTTAGCTCACAAAGAAGCTTGTATTTATAAATCATCATTAACATACTGTTTCATTAACAAAAATCTGTCACATCTCGTTATAATGAACGATCTTGAAAAGCAAAATTTCTGTACAGTCCGCACAGCCTAAAATTTTAACATTTAAACATGAATAGTCAGTGGGCTATAGCCCGGAAAATACTACAGTTTTCTAAACGAAATTATATCTACTTATTGATGTTGCGATACATATTGTATATACATATATACAATATTGTTAACAAGTTAACTGTTAATACTACAAATATAACGATGTTATGTTTTTTCGAATTCATATGAAAAACTTGCTTGAGTTTGCTCTTGGTCCTGTCTCGTGATCTAAGATGCTGATCAAATAAAGCTTCACAGCTGCATCCTGCACAGTCTGTTGCAAGGAGGTGCTTGCAGCTGCCTGCCTGCGTGCTCTCTCAGACATCTCCCCGTCTGTCCTAAGTATAACTTTCCACATGTCATCGGTATTTTGTTAGCCACGCCTTGGATACACTCCACGAACTTGCATCTCTGTTTTACCCTACACGATGTTTGAGCTTATGCGATGTTTTCCGGTTTGTTTACCTCTTGCATAATCCTTTCAGCATGAGAGGGGCGCATCAGTCCACTCGTGATTTTCGGCAATCTTTTTTATCCTGTGCGAAAAATTGAGGATGTGTGGCAAACACAACAACAACTGGATCTTTGTCCACATCCTTCTGTCTTGTTTTACAGTTGCCTGAGGATGTATTTATGCATTTTTTTTGCTATAACCACCATTAGGGGTGCCCGGAAACTGCTTGCTTGCAGTCGGCTTATCTGTATTCGTATGTCATCTGAAACTCTGTGGGAACACGAGTTTCTTATGGCTCGGCAGACACATCCCGAGGCGACGCTCCTCTTCTCTAACTTGGAGTGCTCGGAGTCGTAGGGCGGTACTCCTTTTTCCACTCCCGTCACGTACTGTACATCCTTCACGTGTGTCTGTCCTCAAATGTCCTCGAAGTACCTCATATTGTCAAACCAACTAGCCCGAATTCAAGCATTGTTCGCTAAGAAGTTCTCTGTTGGCAATGACTATTTCGACGTCCGCGATCAAAATAACTTTAGATATTATCTTAGCTTCCATAACATCACTACCAAAAACGTGAAAACAAAATTATGTTTTTTGTTTACTTATATTGTCTCTTCCCAGCAAATTGTTGCTTTGTTATTCTGAAGTTTCACGTCAAAATAGTTGCCTGGGTATCTTGATGCCTCCCGTCCGAGTGACTTTGACCGGCTGTTGACAGTGTCGCCATGTCGCCTTCCCAACAGCCCAATTTCGCTCCTACTCGACACTGAAAATGTCCTCAGTGGGACTTTTCGGTATTATGATGATTCTCTCAGAGCAACCTTCGGGTGTGACAATGACCCTAAAAATTCAGTACGAGCACAGGGTTGTCCTATGTCGATGTGCCTGACGTATTTCCAGCATCTGCTCTAATGTATATAAAAGAAAAAGATGCGTACAAGAAGAACCACCAAACCAAATGTAGTGTTCATGCTTATACAGCCTAAGATCGGTCTGCCTTTGATGTGCGGTGACACTGGTCTACGCTGTAGATGAGAAATATAGCCAGTGCAGCACAGCCGCTAGCCTGGGGTCTTTAACGTGCATCACGCAGTAGTGATACACGACCGCACGCCGGTACGATGCTCATCCAGATCGGGCAGAGGTGGGAGTGAACCCAGGATCCTTGGATTCTGCAGCTCGAGGTTTCGCTCCACGTGCTCCGAGCTGGTGTGCGCTAACGCACTCAGCTACCGACTCCCCTATTGGCGATTTTTATCGGGAGTTTTTGAACCTACATTTACGGCTTCGTCTCTAGATCGCCAGGCGCTGTCATTATCTCATTCGCTAGCAAAGGGTGGCGAGCAAACCTGCTGCCACAGCTTTTTGTCCTAACCGCCAGGTGCCGTCAGTTTTGCTGGGGTCGCCAATACCAGAAGAAAGGCGAGCCGAGTATCGCCTTATACTGTTTGCACCTAACAAATGAATGTGGCTAAACATAAGATGGAGAGTTCGGAATAACTTGCTGCCTTCACTTCCACGCGAACGCTTTTCTGAAAAGTTGTGAAGTCTTCGTTTGGTTCCCTCCCTCCTGAGTGCTCTGCCATTTCTGAAATTTTTATTGCATATTTCCAACGTTGAGTTGTCATTAAACAATCGGGACGTCAAATAGCGTACGGGTTATGAATCGAAACGTTCTCCCTCGATATTTTTTACCTTTAAAAAATGCACAAGATGCAAAAGTTTAGACACGCAGTATCTGGCCCCTTCGGCCTTGTCTAATTGGTTCATAAAAATTTCAGTTCACTGCCCGACATTTGTTGTCGGAAAACACGTGGATTTTGATTGTGACGGAGACTGCAAGGTGACCATTCTTTAACAGTCATCTTCTACTGGCCGAGACGGTAGGAATAAAAATGAAAATTTATTTTAACGCAAGGCGTACAAGGCGACAGCTGTTTTGATATCGGATGTTTAAAATATTTAATAACTATTTTAACGCCGGAAGTCACAATACTGGCATGAAAATAGCTGACTGAATTAGTATTTTCCGTCGAACGTCGAAATAAACAGTTGCCTTATCTATTCGTGTACGTGAACATTTGACGGAGGAATCATTTAACACTGATCAAACCAAGTGGACAAGTGACATCTGTGCACAGCTGAGAATGTTCATCAGTCGCTTAAACCAATACGCTCCTCCATTCGTCATGCAGGACAAGAAAACGCTTAGCCAAAAGTGAACGTCAACCAACCGGCCTTTGTGTGGAAGAAAAAGAAGCCGATTGCAAACGGAAACTTGTCAAACGTTCGCACGGACGCGATAAGCGCACACGTATACGTAAACCACGCATAATATAGTTTAAAAAGATTAATAAAGAGACATATTATTTAAATTTTTAAACAAAAGTTTTAAAACTATACAGAAGCCCCTGTTGACCATGCGTCGCTCGTTGTGGCTTTCGTCTAGGACTATTCCCATATCGCTAGGCGAAAGGAGGACTGCCGTCTATCATGGTAACTTTTAAGGTCACGATCGCGTTCGAAAACAATTCCACGAGAATCATCCATCCATCGAGCACACACAGAGCACCGTAACCATGGGCGTACCATCGGGGGGGGGGGGGGTGCACGCTTGCCTTCCCTTGTTCCAGCCGGGAACACACTTAAACGACGACGACGCACTCAATATCAGAAGTTGAACGGAATGAACGATGGAATGGCTGAAGAATTGAACATTTGTCATGGGGCGGTGCCCACATAATTAACGATATTTTAACCCAGACCACGGTGTGCCCCAGACATTCGGGAGCGCCGTGTCTGCGAGACGCTGGTCGAACGCTATGAAACAGATTTGTTTTCAACGCATTATCATTAAGGCTGAACGTTGAATTTGTCAAGTGTGTACAGTGTTTTTTTTTTACTTTTGTATTTATTGGTGTATACTCCCCCCTCCCCTCCCCCTTTCGTAAAGAGCTCTGTTGAGCATCTTTGAAGGAATAAAATTCAGCTGAACTATGCCCAGTCAAAGTCCAAGGGGGTAATCAAAGAGTGGAGGCATACTTCGTCAACAAGACCAATGAAGTTCCGGGCAGTTCTGACGCACGACAAGGCTATGCTCGCGGTCTTCTGGGACCATAAAGGACCAGTAGCCGAAATTTACATCCGCAGGAATCAACAACACGTCGTATTGGGACCTGCTCGAGAACATTTGGAAGTATCTAATCAAGTCACGGTGCCGTGGCTTGCTGACCTTTATTGTGTTGACGCGGCGCGACGATGGGTGCCCACACAAGGCAGTTGTGATAGCGGAAAAAGATCTGGGGTCTACGTTGAAAGTGCATTCCGCATTCACCATATTCAAAAAACCTGGCAGCGAGCGATTTCATTTTTTTTTATTTTTTTTACGGGCCACTCAAAGCAGTTTACGGCGGAATAAAATTCCGAAGATGGTATGAGCTGAAAGCGGTGGTGCATCCCTGGCTTCGGAGTCAGCTGCAAGATGTTCTGATCTTTGAACTTTTATCTTTATCCGAACATATTTCTGCCGAGGACACCAAACAAAAAGCTTCCAATCGTGAGCTAGAGTAGATCCGGTGTCAACCTGCACGTACAGAACACAGTACAATAATAAAATAAAACAATAACTATATTACCTAAACAAAATGAGTGCACACTGTCATTTACTAAAACGATGAATATCAATGTTGTCGAAGATAAGGTTGTTATGCAATGTGGGCAAGTTATAAACAATGGACTGACGTGCATAATTAATACGGAAATTGGAAAATGTCCAGAATTTTGACGTCCGATACTGGTTATGTATTCGCGTTTAGTCAAGTTTGAAAGATGAAAGATAAAAAAACGCTCAACACCTCAGAATAAATACAAACATATTAAGCGATAGTCATAAATACTGGCAACTTTCATAATATTGTGACTAAAAAATAATGGTTCGGCGTGAGCGTCGTATAGAAAACATTTGCAATGAAACGCAGTACTTTTATTTTTAAAGAATCGTTTGTGTATTTTAGGTTTAGTCGTGGTACCTCATACAAATGGCAATAGTTAATTTGTGAACCAAACAAATCATGATAAATTTTATCTTTATATTTTTAGGTAAAAGAACGACAGTGACCGATTATACTAACAACTTCTGCCAGTTTACGAACTAAGTACTCTACATCATCATCCCATTGCGTATGCCTCGAAAAAATGACGCCCAGAGTTTTGCGCTGGTTTACTATTTTAATCTAGCTGCTACCAATGTTTAGAGTATAATATTAAACGATGTGCCTATTTATGAATCCACATGAAATAGCTTTTGACTTGGCAGAATTTATTTTCGAGCTATTTTCTTTCTGTGAAAGAAATTGCTTCAAGACAACATTTCCGTTAGCTATACGTTCATTCATATTTGTTCCAGATAAATATACTAGCGTCGTCACCATACATGATAACACGTCATGGTTGGCAAATATTAACATAGTATATCATTAGGATAAACACAGAATAAGAGCGGGCCAAGTATACTGCCCCGAGACACAGCAGACTTCAAGAGTCGAAGAAGAGAGTCACAATCATTCACTGAGACACACTGGCCCGCACACCAGAACATGAGAGTTTATCAAGGAGCCTAGTATGGTTAAGGCAGACAAAAATTTTACTAAAGTCACTAAAAAGCCCTATCGTTCTATATTACTTATTATCAGTTTCTTTTGCGATGATAGAGCGTATTCCGTAGACTTTTCCTTGCGAAATCCAAACTGAGTGTTGGTTAACACTGAATGTCTAATAAAAAAACATCGCCTAAACGACGCCATTTTTTTTAGTTCCTTTGAAAACTTGGGCAAGATACAAATGAGCCAATAATTTGTAACTGAATGCTTATCGCCCCCTTTGTCCAAAACGGAAATCTTTGCAAGTTTCATATTATTTGGGAATCTGCCAGTTGACAAGGCGAAGTTAATTATACATACTAACAATGGAGCAATCACATCTAATATGAATTGAACGGGTTTTGTTTGTATGTCATCTATGTCGTGACTTTTGCTATTATTCAATCCCATAAATACATTACAACTTCCGATTCATCCGTAGGTACAAGTTAAGGAGTTTCTATCTACCCGATTCAAGACAGATGAGGTAGCACACTCATGTGGGCGCTGGAAAGCAAGTTAGCAAAATGGCAGTTAAAATGGCCCAATAGCTGTATTCCGGAGAGTCTTTCACCGGATATTGAAATAGTATATGTTGATATGTTTGGTTTTCAGCGTCGAAACACTTTGCTTATAGACTGCCACTCCACATGATGTCAGGGCGCTTTTTTATGAGTCAAGAAAAGAAATAGATGGCTGTGATACTCCGTTTTCGTCTTATTTTTTTAGCAGAGATGTAATTTGATTGCGATATTTCTTGAACACCGTAAACTCATCGTCATCCTTGTCGTGAGGTAAAACTGGCATAGAGAGTGTTAAGGAGCTCGTGTCGCAGAAAAGCCGGCGTCGGTGGCGCGACAGAAAAATCCTGATTGGTCGATCGGGTCATGACACCACAGCCACGTGACTTCGCGCGGGAGTTTCAAACAACCCACAACGCTCACGTGAAACATCACGTCACGCGTGGAATGAAAGTGAATAAAACTTGACATGTAAGGCGAACTAAAGGTCGCCACATGTCTCCAATAATGTCTCTTCATAAAGTAAGTAATTTGATTTTAAAAAAAAAGTTTTGAAACATTTAAGGCGGAATTTGAACCCACGACACTTGGATTGCGAGCAAGATACGCTACTGTCTAGGCCATCCAAGGCTTTTTTCTCCTTTATTGTCTAGGCCATCCAAGGCACGCTTGCAAGGCGAATGAGAAGGCTATGCGAACGGGGCCACATAACGCTATCGCATTCCACTCTTAAAGGCGAGGCTTTAGCGTCCTCCAAGTTTTATCTTACCATTGTTCAAATAGTTGGAGTGACCCAGGGTTTCCATATTCGCTTTTTAACGACTACCGTTTGGTACGGGAAGCAAGCGGCATAAATATTAAATATAGTCATAAACGCAGCATATTTCTCGTTTTTTCGCACAAACAACGGAGCTCCAGTCTGTTTCCTTAAAGGGGGGACTCAAGCGGTTTTTGGGGAAGCTACTTTTTGGTGCGATGGCGTTAAGGAAGTGTCAGTGAATGAGTATCTTCAGTTTTAGAAGGCAGAACCGCCTATTAATCACGCAGGAATAAAATACGTGCGGACTCTTTTCTGTACTTGCGAGGACCAATGAAATTATCGTATGTTTGAAAATTTTGGCGGCCTTTCTTTCCCCGCTGCGTTGGAAACAACCGCAGCGGCAGACCAATCACAGGTCGAGGAGAACTGGTGGCGCGCGTTGCATGCCGGTCGTCGGGCCGGCTTCTTCTCTGCGAACATGGCGTCGGTGGTGATCGTTGGCGTGGTCGGCGTGGTGGCTAAGCTCATCGTTCCGCGTAAAAGCGCTATCCTTGACTGTGAATTTTCGTCGTGTGTCGCTATGATAACCCAGCACGTACTAGAAGGGAAGATCCACCTACTCGTGCGGCGATGTCGTGGCGGCACTCTCAAGACAGCAGAAACGCCCGTGCCGTCGTGTTCGTTTACTTCGACTACAGTGGTGCTTTCTAAGCATTTGTGTCTTCGAACATCGCCCGGATTTCTTATTTGGCGCATTTCATGCGTGTGCTCAAGTTCAAGGTATTACTGGCGCGTACCGTATAAAGGATGCGAATTTTCACGCGTTTTCATCACCGGAGAAAAGTGATTAGTGTTAGCAATCCTGAACGCTCGCAACGTCTATCTGATCACGAAATCATATTTCTACGTTGCTATATCGCTGCTAAGATTACATTGTCTTTTATAATCGTAGAAAAGGCGTGTGGCGATATTTGTACTATGGTAATGTCGTGTATTAGAGTCGTGATCGTCCAAGACGGCGTACTGCATCTTTTTATTTTCTTTTTTTCATCCACTGTAGCCTGCAAGCCTATCAAGAAAAAATAATAATAAAGCTTTTGGCTATAGAAAACTGTCTGTCTATATTCTGTTACGGCATTGAGTAGCAGTGCGTCCCATTTTAGAGGGGCCGCTGAAACAGATGACGACCCGCTGCGCTTGTTGTAGTGGTTGCAGGTGTGTGTACGCGCGGCGCTGAGCGGTCGTTCCGGTCGCTCCGGTTGCAACGGACGCAGTCGTAAATACGCGCTCGTTGCACATGTCTGAACCAGCCTTCCCTCCGTCCTCCCGAGGCGAAAGTCAACGTGGCGACATCGCTTGACATCACGTACCAGAGGTAACGCTGCGATGTCAAACGTTGGTTTGGTTAGGACTTGCCCAAACCGCAAATCGAAGAACGCCCGAAAAGGTCTGCGTTTCGTCGTCCTCGGAACCCGAACATGACTCCGAAGCGCTGCTATCGTCCACATCGCACGTCGGAGTGGCGTCATAGGAAATCATCCCCAGGTCGGCTGTCCGCCGAAGAATTTCAACCTCTAACGGCGTCAGGTCCTCGAGCGTAGAGAACTCCGCCATGATCGAAGCTCGAATGACAAAGAGGTTCGGCCGATGCGGCTACCTCGGGATCACTGCGCGACGGAACGTCGTCCAACGCCATTGGCCCGAGATCCTTTTGATAAGCGTGCGAGGACCAATGAGAGTGGTTTCGTTTTCGGATGGATCCGAGGTTTGGCGGCCTTCAATTACATTTTTATTAAAGAAATAATCACCGTATGACTATACTTTTTGGTTTTTAGGGATACTTAGGGCGTCTAAATTCAGCTGTCATCATCAAAACACGAACTCAAAAACCACTTGAGTGTCCCTTTAAGGAAGTGTCAGTGAATGAGTATCTTCAGTTTTAGAAGGCAGAACCGCCTATTAATCACGCAGGAATAAAATACGTGCGGACTCTTTTCTGTACTTGCGAGGACCAATGAAATTATCGTATGTTTGAAAATTTTGGCGGCCTTTCTTTCCCCGCTGCGTTGGAAACAACCGCAGCGGCAGACCAATCACAGGTCGAGGAGAACTGGTGGCGCGCGTTGCATGCCGGTCGTCGGCCGGCTTCTTCTCTGCGAACATGGCGTCGGTGGTGATCGTTGGCGTGGTCGGCGTGGTGGAAGCTCATCGTTCCGCGTAAAAGCGCTATCCTTGACTGTGAATTTTCGTCGTGTGTCGCTATGATAACCCAGCACGTACTAGAAGGGAAGATCCACCCACTCGTGCGGCGATGTCGTGGCGGCACTCTCAAGACAGCAGAAACGCCCGTGCCGTCGTGTTCGTTTACGTCGACTACAGTGGTGCTTTCTAAGCATTTGTGTCTTCGAACATCGCCCGGATTTCTTATTTGGCGCATTTCATGCGTGTGCTCAAGTTCAAGGTATTACTGGCGCGTACCGTATAAAGGATGCGAATTTTCACGCGTTTTCATCACCGGAGAAAAGTGATTAGTGTTAGCAATCCTGAACGCTCGCAACGTCTATCTCATCACGAAATCATATTTCTACGTTGCTATATCGCTGCTAAGATTACATTGTCTTTTATAATCGTAGAAAAGGCGTGTGGCGATATTTGTACTATGGTAATGTCGTGTATTAGAGTCGTGATCGTCCAAGACGGCGTACTGCATCTTTTTATTTTCTTTTTTTCATCCACTGTAGCCTGCAAGCCTATCAAGAAAAAATAATAATAAAGCTTTTGGCTATAGAAAACTGTCTGTCTATATTCTGTTACGGCATTGAGTAGCAGTGCGTCCCATTTAAGAGGGGCCGCTGAAACAGATGACGACCCGCTGCGCTTGTTGTAGTGGTTGCAGGTGTGTGTACGCGCGGCGCTGAGCGGTCGTTCCGGTCGCTCCGGTTGCAACGGACGCAGTCGTAAATACGCGCTCGTTGCACATGTCTGAACCAGCCTTCCCTCCGTCCTCCCGAGGCGAAAGTCAACGTGGCGACATCGCTTGACATCACGTACCAGAGGTAACGTTGCGATGTCAAACGTTGGTTTGGTTAGGACTTGCCCAAACCGCAAATCGAAGAACGCCCGAAAAGGTCTGCGTTTCGTCGTCCTCGGAACCCGAACATGACTCCGAAGCGCTGCTATCGTCCACATCGCACGTCGGAGTGGCGTCATAGGAAATCATCCCCAGGTCGGCTGTCCGCCGAAGAATTTCAACCTCTAACGGCGTCAGGTCCTCGAGCGTAGAGAACTCCGCCATGATCGAAGCATCGAAGCTCGAATGACAAAGAGGTTCGGCCGATGCGGCTACCTCGGGATCACTGCGCGACGGAACGTCGTCCAACGCCATTGGCCCGAGATCCTTTTGATAAGCGTGCGAGGACCAATGAGAGTGGTTTCGTTTTCGGGTGGATCCGAGGTTTGGCGGCCTTCAATTACATTTTTATTAAAGAAATAATCACCGTATGACTATACTTTTTGGTTTTTAGGGATACTTAGGGCGTCTAAATTCAGCTGTCATCATCAAAACACGAACTCAAAAACCACTTGAGTGTCCCTTTAATGTCATAGTTTGAAAAGTAAGGTTTGCTAACGCTCCTGATAATTTTTAAGTTTTAAAACAAACATGTATGAATCAATGATCGCTGAGCCACAGCTTATTGTACCCGCAGTGTTAAAAGCTACGCTTATTTTGGTACTAAAAGATCGACAGCACATGATGTGAAAATGTAAGTCTAGTAAAAGACGTTATAACATAAAAAGCACTACTACTGAAGGTATTGTTCAGCAGGGACGAAAGGGCAAAGTTTTCCAAATTATTCATATTTCAACTATCAGCCAGGTCAGGCGAGTATATACAAAATATATCTCAATAAAGAAAAACATTAATACGAGCTCGAGGTTAATCTATAACGGACAAAAGCTGACGTCAGCTTTACATTTACAATTTCATAGTCATCCGTAGTTTCGTTAAATGCTTCCCAAAGAATCTAGCTCAGCCTACAAGCAGTCACTTTATAAAATGGGTC
Organism: Ixodes ricinus; assembly: GCA_037355805.1. Taxonomy (NCBI): domain Eukaryota; kingdom Metazoa; phylum Arthropoda; class Arachnida; order Ixodida; family Ixodidae; genus Ixodes; species Ixodes ricinus. Next base: position 123,991 of record JAZHYW010034632.1, on the reverse strand, counting down.
GAGTATTTCGCACTGCATATCTTGTTTGACATAAATACAAATATCCTCATTTGTTGCGGCAACCGCGGCACCTGCGCGTTGGTGCACATGTGTTGAACGCGGGTGGAGCTGTGTCGGGGGTTCGGTGGCCGAGTGGGCTAGCGCACACCAGCTCGGAGCACGTGGAGCGAAAACTCGCGCTGCCGAACCTAGGGATCCTGGGCCCCATCCCCACCCCTGCTCGTTTCGATCTGGATGAGCACCGTACCGGCGTGCGGTCATGTATCACTATACTGCGTGGTGCAAGTTAATGACCCCAGTGTTGTCTTTGTACTGCACTGGCTTTATTGTACATCTACAGCGAGTGACTCGTCGCAACTTCGAAATGGCTCACCAATGACACGCTGTCTAAATATCCACACAACCCAATTACCCTGTGGCTGTGTCGAAAATCGACGAATTTCTTCGAATTCAGCCTCTATTACCATGCAGACAAAATATGCCGCGGTTACTTTTCTACTTTTCCTCGTATTTCCGTTAATTGAACACGAGTTCGAGGCAGCAGTCATGTCAGATTGGTGCCCCGCGTCGCCTTCTCTAGGTCAGGCCGAAAATTCCGCCGGCTCTGTTATCTTCGAGGTGTTGGGCGTCGTGCCTCCTTCGAGAGCACGGTCCGTAACGTTACGCAAGCCCGTCTGGAGTTAACAAAAAAGGGTGCGCTTAGAACACCGTAGACGACGAGTCGCAGCCAGAAAGACAGAACGGAGTTTGCATTGTCTCCGGGGGTCCGGCTGCCTGGGAGAGGGGAAGCAGCGTCGCTTGCTTCGCGGGGAGGGGGAAGGGGGACGTTCTGCGGCCAAAGTGGAACGCCCCCCCGCATTAAGCGGTGCACCGACGCGAGGGGCGCGACGCGCCTACGCGCGGACGCGGAGAGCCCGGAACACGGCCGGCACAACCACCTGGAAGCGACCCTCCAACCGGGAAGTGTGTGGCGTGGCTATATCATCTATCGTGTCCTGCAGCCTCGACGAAAGTCTACACCGCAACACTTCGTGCAGGTGGGTTCTGACTTGGGTTCCAACACGCCGCAATGAAACTGGCAAATTTTGCTGACTTAGGTAGTAACACCTTACTCGAAATTTGTTACTATTTTGGTCACTTCTACCTGCAACGCGCCGAGTATATTATTTTTAGCGTAACTGGTAATTGTAGCTGATATAAGTTTTTCTGAAATACCGACGAGAGTAGACTAATGCCACTAAATAAGCTACGCTTCAGAGTAATGACACTTGGCCATATAGTGTCTGGAAATCACTATTGCCAGTTATCTGAAGCTTTGTATGAAACCACAGAAAACGCTTTTCCGCCCTCCACAAGTGTTTAAACAGTTCGCGACAGAACCAAGCAATATGAAATGAGCTTCCTAACACCGAATCCTATGCTGAGGAAAGTCGCACTTTTGAATCGCGATGATGGGCAGTTTCGTTTGCTCTGCACAAGCACCAATATTTCAGCGCCCACAACAATGTCGGGGAACGGGGAGTGCCGATACTTTAAGCGCAGCTAATTTAGTAGCTCCAGGCTAAACCTTATAAAGTCCGTAACGGGCCCAAAGAACACGAATTCTAGTTACGGCGCAACGAGGAGGCTCGTCGTAGACGGAGTGCAGTGAGAGCACGGGAACGGAATCGAGAGCGGAACCCAAAATGGCGTGAAAATCCTTAGGATCGTGGTCAGGGGCGGCGTAAAAAGGACAACGTCGCCACAATTACAGTGAGATTACGCGAGCGACGAGCTGCTGTTGCTGTGACACGCGTTATACGTAAATGCATATAGATTTTTTTTTCGTGCATATTGCATGTTTTGCCAAGGAAAAAGGACCACTAGAGCCACGAAATGAGCTACGCTTAGAGTATCGGCACTCTGTTCCCCGATCACGGTGGAAGAAACACATTTAGGTGATGTCACTCGCCGCTTTTCCCCCGAACCAGTAGTAGTTAGTTCCGCGAAAAGCAGCAGAGGGCGCTGCGGTATGGGGTCCCTCCTCGGCGGCCACGGTGTCGGCGGCGAAGCGTGCTCAATTTTTCGCGGTGCGGTGGTGTGGTGGTGGTGTGTGACCAGTGGCTGGCCTCGTGTTTTTGCTTTGGTGCTGTGTCGATCACAGGTGCCACCATCGTGCACGAAGGTGAGCCTCAACCCGAAGAAGAAGACATGCTATAAGGATGAGGATGGAGTGCTTCGTTCCCAACTGCAATTCGGAGTACCTGAGCAGTGCAGAGCAGAGTGCCCTTGTTTAAAGGGACAATGAAGGCGATTTAATTTAATTTTTTTAAATTGTGTTTTTAGGCTTCTTGGGAACCTGGCATACTGCCTAAATTTTTATAGACATTTGTGACGCATATTTCTATACCTACGAAAGAACTGAAGAAACCGAAACTCAACTATCTGCGTTTCTCGTTTTTGGGCCTCCGAAAACGGAGGTGACGTAGGAGTGATGTCACACGTGAATTGTCGGTACCGGTAGCATTTAGGGCGTCGAGACTCTGGTTACAGCGGTGGGTTATAGCAGCGCGGTGGCGCGGTCGTTTCGCCGAATTTGTCAACATGGACGGCAATGCCGCTCTCGCGAGCGAGTTCGAGCTTCCGTTCGGTAACCGAACACCAACGGAACGGGAGTACGTGCGTGGCGGCCTCTGCTATCACCCGACGGAGACCGCACAGCCGGCAACGAGCGGCCCGCATGCCGAAGGACGGACGCCGGGGAGATGCCGAGGGGAAAGCGGCAGCGATCTGGCCGTTCTGGCCGTCAAAGCGGCGCGTCAGCGACCAATCGCTGACGCGCGACGTCGCAAACGGCGCGCGTCAGCCCGTTTGGCGGGGCCAAAACGCGCGACGTCACAAACGGCGCGACGCGCCGTTTGTGACGTCGCGCGTCTTGGCCCCGCATCGGTCACGCGAGCTCCGCTTCTCCTGGCTTCTCCCGCAACTCTCGGGGCGTCGCCCCAGTCGATCCCGGTGCAATTATTACCACGACTGTTTTATTGATTTGCGCGGCACACAAGCGCCGGTTTCGGCTGAAATTTGGGCAACGTGGCCTGAGACGTGCCTGGAACCCAGTTCAATCGCCAAAAAGATGTCCTAAATTGCCTTCATTGTCCGCTTCAAAGCTCCATCGAATGACGTCTCGCCTGGAGCAGTGGTGGAAAAACACGGTTTGGGAGGGACCGTATAATTGGGCGCCATCTATCCCCGTGCAAGTGAAGCCTGGAGCACGGTGGAAGAAGCACGGAAACGCGCTGGGTGCCTGAACATAATGTGACGGTACTGCTGGGGGCATCGACGCGAGCCAGCGGCGTCGGTACACCATAGCGACGTACTGGGGGCTTTTCGCAAAGTTTCACCTGCCTACGTTCAATCCCCAGCCCTGCCCGTTTCGATCTGGATGAGCATCGTACCGGCGTGCGGTCATGTATCACTACTGCATGGTGCACGTTAAAGACCCCAGGCTAGCGGTTGTACCGCACTGGCTAACTTGCTTATCTACAGCTGAGACACCAGACGCCCACTGAGGCAGACTAACTTCCGGCTGTATAAACATACAAACAACAATTTGTTCACCGCCCTACAACGCCTTTCTGGGATGTATAAAGGACGTATCGCCTACCGCATCGACTGCACAGCAGCCCGATGGCAGACTACTGACCGAGAGTTAACAAGTGAGCGGTTTTACATTTTTGCACGCCGCAACACGCCAAGAGGCCCAGCTAGGCCTAACCGCTTGGCCTAGCGCCGCCCTGCCTGCGGGAGGTGGCACAGTGGACCCCCACGACCAACGATGCAAAAACACAGTCCTCCAGATGGTCATGATGTCATGACGGAAATGACTTATGCGACGGAGGGTCTTTCATCGCTTAGTACGTATGCGCGGAAGAGGTGCCGCTTGATGGTCCACGACGCTGCGGACGACGCCGACACAGGAGAGACTGGAACGTCGTACCAGGACGAAGGTCTCATGAATGGAGAGGGGAACGCAGAGGACGGACGTTGCGATGGACGAACACTTAGAAGACCACGGGTGGACTCTGCCCGGGACGCGGTGGCGCCCCAAACCGCCACGAGGACTCGCACCCTCCTCGTTTCGAATAAGAGAAGTTTACTGTCATCATTCAACCCACAGGCCAGTAGATCTGACCAAGATCTACGACTCGACAATTTACCGCCAGTTGTTGGAGGTGGCATGAAGTCAAGTAAGGGAAGATTTGCTGATTTTTACGAAGAAGCTCAAAGCGAATGCCATTGTTGTCAACATTCACGGTCGCACAGGCTTGGAGAACATTCTGAAGCTCAAGGAGCTGTAGACGGACGAGAAAAACATTAAGGTGAACATCTACCGTGCGACAACCGGTGATATGCCGAGTGGCGTAATCTGCGGTGTGGAGCCCAGAAAGACTGCAGAAGACGCACTACAGAACTCTTACGCTTACTTTCATGACGTCACGTCCGTGAGACTACTCGGAAACAAGGGCACTTTTTTTGCTGACGTTTGAGGGTGAAGGAATTCCAGGTGCAATCAAGTGCTTCGGACGAAAGAAATTTGTGCACGCATATCGCCCCACCGCACTCGTCTGCAATAGCTGCCATATGCTAGGGACACAAGTCGAACATCTGCACGATGCAACAAAGGTGCTGGCACCAGCGGAGAAATCAACGATCCTTCCAGAGCATAGGTTTCAGCAGCAGCTTTGCGTTAACTGCAAACCGAAAACCACACGGCTTTCAGTAGGGAATGCCCGGCTAAGCTACAAGCCGACAGGAAACGACAACAGCGAGTGAGGGTCCCTCTGCGTAAGGGCCCCGCAGGAGCGATGACAACGCCAATAGGTTCGCACTGTTGCGCGAGGAGGATTTTCCGCCGCCGCCGCTGGCCACGGTAAGCCACGGAACGGCAGCCATACCCTCCACCTCAAGAATACTGCAAGGACGCCGCCGTCGCCACCCGATCACCAGTGACGACAGCTGACCTTCTTTGTAGAGGCTGTAAAGCGGCCCGGAAGCAGATAACCGCGGCTTTGAAAGAAATCGAAAGACTGGAAAGATTAACGCCGCCGCCGCCGCCACCACCGCGGTCGTCCCTCCCACAGCGGCCGTCCAGCGGGAAGAGCGCTAGTGCCAAGTCAACCAATCAGATACAGCATCAACAATGGATCTGCAAGCCACACAGGTGAGAAACAGACCACTGAGACCGCGACGTGAAAGCAGGAGGTTGCAACCAAGAGGAACACCCCGCCGACGATGGAAGAGGCCATGGAAAAGTTTTAAGCACAAATACTCGAGGCAATGGCGCAAGACGCACAGAGGTTCCAAGTCACTGAATCCCTCCTAGAACAACATGGACTCATCTGCGAATAAAGAAAAAGCGAAGCCTGCAAGGCTTCGCCCAACGAGAATCATCCAGTCGTAATTGCAGAGTACTGCGAATGACAGCAGTGGAACTTGGCATGAGACTGGCGGCTGAAGACATCGACGCAGTGCTGCTTCAAGAGACAAGGGGCGGGCGCCGGGGTTAAGCTACGCGGCTACAAAGGTTTCTTCTCGCCGTCGATCCCACGGAACAAGATAGTCGTAGAAACGCCGGTCGGGGTATACCTGCTGGACGGAAGGTTGGGCGCAGCGCAGATTGACTGGAGCGAATGGTGCAGTGAAAACCAGGAAATTGTAGTAGTACGCACGGAGATCGGGACAAGAGCAGGCTCATCTTGATCTCGGCTTACGTGAGACTGGAAGGCAAGGTGAAGGACGGAGACAATGATTTTTCATGGCTGATAAGCTTAGCAGGGCCTACCCGAATGACGAGATGATTGTGGGCGGAGATTTTAAGGCTGCGAACCGTGGACTGGGGCTATGCGGAAACGTCGCCTCGGGGTCGACAACTGGCCGATGTATACGAGAGAGGCAACCTACTGATGTTGAATGACCCGACTTTGAGAACGAAATACGGGACAAACCGAAGATCTCGGGACACCACACTAGACCTCACCCTGGACACAGATAGGGCGAAGGCGACGTGGAACCTCTAAAATGACCCGTGGAGAGCGACCATTACACCATCGGACTAGCTGACCGATTGTTGTACAGGGTGTTTCCGAGCTCTATTCGGGCTTAAAGGTATTTATGTAAATAACTCAACAAATTTAAACTTTTCACAAATGTGTCTTTAGGTGGTGCATTCGTCATATCTAAATTTGATGTTTGTGAGTTTCAGTCAAAAGAAGAATCCCAAATAAAATCTCGCTTTATTTATATCCAGAGGAAGGAAGTAAGAACAGAAGAGGAAGCCCGAGAGGCTAACCTGGGGTGTATACGGTATCCATAGAGTGCCTTCATAGAAGCACGCGCTTTTTGCTTGAGTGGCAAGAAGGTTTAAAGGGGCTGTGCAACAATTTTCAGACTTTGGCCAATTAACCGCGGAAATTAATCTGCGTCACCCATGGAACGAAAACAGAAAACCGCATTTTCTTCCGAACGCTAGTTCTTATTTTAAAAAAAAGAAACAAATCGAAGGTCGCAGTGCCTCTCAAGCTCAACTCCCCACGCGACTTTCGAGTGACGTACTCTGGAGGTTCACGTGGTTTCCCTTGGGCACTCTCTTTAGAAACCCCAGCCGCTTCCTCCGCGTTTGACGACTTTGAAAGGATTAGCCTCGTCGAAGGTCGCGGTGAGTGATGGACACAAAGGACGGTTCGTCACGGGGCTGACGGCGAGTGCTGCAGCGGAGGGGGACAGGGTTTGTTGACTTCCGCGTACCTCCAGAGACGCCGTCATTTTAGTTCCCGTAGCCGCCACGGGCGACTGCAGATCGGAAAATAATTCGTTTTTTGCCTTGCAATTACGCAGCAGAATAGCATTTTTTCGGGGAAAGGTGACGCGTTTTTGGTCACTTGGGCTTGCATGAACAATATAAAAAATGCAGTATGGCAATTCTTTCAACGTTAAAACCGTTGCACAGCCCCTTTAAATACCATCCGGCATGACGTCACGCTCAGCGGCGCCAGAAAAAAATCCCAGACTGCCTTGCACATCAACAATGTTGCCTAAAGCGCGTCTCCGGTTTTGCGTCCTATCCTGCCCGTACATCAAGGGGTCCCGAAGTGGCAACAAATGACGTCACACAAGCCGGAGTGTCATGCTGCTGCGTGTCAAGATCCCGGCGGTTGGTCGCAGAAATGCTAACAAGAAGTTGCGAGTGGCACAAGCGAACGCGATTGTCGCTGTCGTTACGGCGTCCCAACTTCTGGCTGCCGAAGCTTCCGTAGACTTTCACACAAGAGAGCGACCTGCAGCAGAACAGGCGTCCGCTACATTCCCCACCGCTGCTGGAACACCGCCAGGATCGCGACCGGCGACAGCATGACACTTGTATGACGTCACCAGGCGGAAATCGAGGGACCACTTTTTTGGACGAGGTAAACACACCAGTCGGAGGCGCGTTCCAGGCACCATCCATACACCTACACCACAGACGCGCAGCTCCCATCGTCTGCTCGCCGCTGGGTCGTCTGCTCCGTGCCTGCGGTCTGCTTTGTCTGCCCGCTGTCGCGGTTGACTTTCGGAACGATGGACGTGTCGTCAAACGGTGCTCGCGCGCGTGTTTAGTCTAGCTTTACTTTGTGTTTTTACCTTCTCCGAGCGATCGCTCCTCTCAACAGCACGGCTCGTGATGTCTGCCGGAAGTGGGAGGCCCCAAATCGGGGCTAACGTGAACGCCGTAACCGTACACTTAGTTTATAGAACCCCGCGTCGGAGATGTTTTGTCCCGTACATGTCTGCTTTTGGGATCTCCACTTCGGAGGTGGTTTTTCTCCGCTCTTTCTTCGAATGTGCTTGATATTGTTTATAGCAGGGGTCTCAAACACGCGGGCCGCATGCGGCCCGCGACTCTCTGGGATGCGGCCCGCAAACACTTCCGCGGATTCAAGCCCCCGCTCCCATGCCTTGAGCGCCATTAATATTAGTTCTATATTGTCAATTCATTTTCGCTCAAAAAAGAGCTCTGCTCATGTTCACACATTTTGCACTATTTTGTTTTCTTTTGAACGGAGTACTACTTCGCCGAAATATTTGCTGCTCGGCCCTTTCTCGTGTAAATCAACCGGAATGGCACTATACCACAACTAGGCCAAAAGTGCGAGCTCTTTGTTAAGGGAGGCACTTCGGTTGCAGAAACTCTTGCTCAGCAGAAGCAACTGTCGAAGATAAAGCTATAAGCTCTGTCTTCTAGCTGCCCGAAATACATTTAAAAGGGAAGTATTTTATTATAATGCTGCTATAATAATTCCAAGGAAAGAAAAAACTGCCATACGAAGATATTTTTTATGCCTGTTGAGGCCTAGTGATTTGTTCGACAGGTCAAAGACGGTATTCTTGTTCACGATATATTGAAAATTGCCAGTACGTTCGTGTTTTAAATCTTCTTATAACATCAGGCATGGGCCCAAAGGTGAGTCATATATGCAAATGAAAGCTAAAGATGGCAAAGCGGTAAGCTTACAGAAAGTAGAAAGCACAAGGTTCCTTCTCTCGAAAATCTCTGGGGTGTTACTGGGACAGTCGACGTTTTTAGCGTGAAACAACACTGCTGTTTGTTTGTTTATATGTTTGTCCCGAAATAGCAAAACATTGAAGCACGAGACGCCAACGGAGAGGGGAAGGGGGGGGGGGGCCTTTTCCTTGCCCCTCTCGTCCTTTTGGAGGTCAGCAATCTGGCCCCCACACTTGAATGAGTTTGAGACCCCTGGTTTTATAGCTACTCTTGTGATCTTCGTTCGAAACGGATTTATCTTTGTAAGCGGTTGTTTTTGGGACGTTCGTATTTGGGCTCCGAACCTGGTGCTAAGAAAACCTTTCGGAAGTGGTCACCTAAATGGATTGAGAATGATGCTAAACCCAATATAAGCAGCAGCCAGACGCCCGCAGAGAACTTGGCTCCCAAGACTTGAACACCACCCTAACTCTGGAGTCCAACCTGGACGTCTGACCCAGTCTTCCATCTGCTTACTCGCAAACTTGGCACCGGCTATGGAGGAGTTTGGCTCGCCCGCCTTCGTGTGGATCCTTGTTTATCGAGTTCGTCTGTGGTCTGGGTTCCCGCTGGAAATGTGGACGAGCAGGATGGTAGGGGAAGTCACCAAAGGCTAGGAGTACTTCCTCCAAAGTTTATTGACGAATCGTCCATTGTGTTGCAAAAGAGCTTCTCTTATTTTCGTTAAACAAACAGTTGTACTTAAAGCTACATTGTTCAATAAAGTATAGGGAAAAACATTCCAGTTTTCTTACAGGCGCAAGGCGCACAAGAATAAGTTCCGAGGCGAACCCGCATTCTCATCACCGCGGAGGGAAACGTACACCATACTGGGAGCAGGGCCTGTACGGCTTTCTCAACCTGTAATCGCATTCTCAGTGTTCGTGCATACGACTAACACGCTCGCCTACCAAAGTCGCGCTATGACGACTCGCTCTGGACGACGCTTCCGGCGCGGTGTCGAGAGCTTCCGCTACACGCCGACTTGCTACTGGACTGGCAGGTGTTGGGCTCCAAATCCCACCTGTTCGACACCATTCAGTGGACGCCGCCGTGTAAATGCGGAGCAGACAACCGCGTTGCCACAGCCATGCCATGGCAACGAGGTTGTTTGCCCCATATTTTCATGGCGGCGTCCGTTAATTTAGTTTCATAATCACGATGAAAATGACCCGAGCCTGTGGTAAAGGCAGGGAACTTAGTTGAAGAAAGAAGACGCAGGAAAAGGATCGTCTCCCGAAAAACTGAGGGGACATTTCGTGGCCACACCTCCTTTCGTGGCACTTCGCTTCATGCTTGTTGCACCTGACGTCACTTCCGCTTAGTGTCGAAATCGAAACCAACGTTACGATTGCCTCAGTTGTGGAACTCCCCGCGGAAGTAGGTACCGCCCCCCCCCCTCATTCACTTCAATCCACCTCCCGTCGTTTGAAGCGCCATCTAGATTTTCGTTTCATAACTGTGTGTTCTATAGAGGAGACCTTGAACGCCATCTAGACGCTGTGCTTCGAAACGTACGTATCCCATAGAATACACTGCAGTTACCAAAGCAGCCGTCCGGCGCGTCGAGCGGCGGGAGGCGAGTCGTGGTGAGTAGGTGACGGGGGGGGGGGGGGGTACCGCTCGTTTATGCCGCGTCTATGAGCAGTTCCATAACTGAGCTAATCTAATAACGCTGATCGAAACCAACATTGTCGTCTGCTATCAGTGCCTTGGCGCCAGGGGTTTCTCCAGGAATTCAAATTAGGGGGGGGGGGGGAGTCTCAATTTTAGAGAGGAGGAGCATTGAGAATAGAGGAGTCGCTGAGAATGAAGGGGGTGCCTTCAGAAAAACAAGGGGCAAGGGGGAGGGGTGTACACCCCCCCCCTCTAGGGGTGTGTAAATAAATCACTGCTTGGCGGCATGCTAGAGGCACTCGGCGTCTTATAGCAGCTGCAGTAGTGCTGTATAGTCACAGAGCCGTCTTTGTATAACCACACATCAGAATATATTCGTGTTCTAGTCAATCGCAAAGAGGTTCCTCACCTGACACGTAATGCAGTCCACAAAGCTTTAGAGCGAGTGATCACATGCATTTGGTCGCTTCGGAACGGCGGTCGCAGTTCTCAGTCCCGATGAGCCCATATCGCTGGCGACGCCTTGCTATGCACAAAGAAGCAGTAAAAGCATCCCCTATAACGTCTGTGCCCCGTTATTGTCTCTCCTAGTTTGCAGAAAAACACCGGAATCGCGCATTGACAAAATTAAATAAAGTTGACAAGCGCTCGAGCAACTTCAGCCTGTGGCGGCAAAAAGAACATGCCTAACCCTTCGTCCGCTTTTTAATGCGAATATTAATGCGAATAGCATTCTTTGGATACTTCACGCACTTTTTGTCTATGTATCTATCTATCTATCTATCTATCTGGCTATCTAACCTCTTACGCCGCGGGTCGATAAATAAATAAAAAAGACCGGCGCCGGCTGGGATTCGAACCGTTGACCCTTTGATCAGCAGGCAGACGCGCTAACCACAGAGCTATGAAGGCAGTCATTCAACGCACTCTAAACGGTTGTTTATATCTTTACCATAGGACGCGCTTTACAGCGCTGTCACAGCTACCGGTGCGCGCGCGTTCCATGCACGAGGGCTCATTCCGCTCTCGTGAGGCTGAGCACGGCCGCTAGCTCACCCTCTCCCGCGCTCGGGAGAGGGTGATGTAGCGACCGTGCTCAACCTCACGAGAGCGGAATGAGCCCTCGTGCATGGAACGCGCGCGCACCGGTAGCTGTGACAGCGCTGTAAAGCGCGTCCTATGGTAAGATAAACAACCGTTTAAGTACCGTTGGTTGAGACTAGCTGAGACGCCAGAAAGTCTGGTCGGTACCATTTTGAGTGTTTGTGCGTATAGCGCGTGCTTTGCTCGCCTTCCTAAGTGACACAAACGCACGTGCTGGGCTGCGGAGATCGTGCGCAGGGCTGTGAAAGTGTCAGCAAATTTAGAATCGCCTCAAGAGTGGGCTGGCGTATCTAGAGTGTGCCGGCCACCTGACGAACGCGCATAACTCCGCACCGTTTGATGCTATTCGCATTAACGTAGATAATCATTCCCAAAGGATGGGTTCTGCTGATTTTTTTCTCCGCTCTTTTGTTCGCGTCCTTTCTCGTTCTTTCTCTCGGCACCGGAGATGTCAGCGCCCAGGACATACCGCCCAGTTCTGCTCCTGTCTTTACTCACCTGGTAAAGATTGTACCGGCGTACGCGTCGGAGCCATTCATGACGCCGGCAAACCGATTGCTCGAGCGTCGCCTTGTCCTAATTCCTAATGCTTGCCGGATTTCTAGAAGAAAAAAAATACTGCACGTCGTAGCTCCATTTTATCGCCGACTGTTACGGCTGGAACAATGAATTACGGCGCAACCGATCATTTTAAACCTCGAGTGAGGAACAAATTACAGTGCAAACACGGTCCCAAAGCATACAAACCATAGCAGAAGAGCGACGGATGCCCCTGACATAAATTCCGGAAGGTTCCGGTGAGACTTACAATCCGGTAGTAGCGTTGCGCCACCTGCTGCCCACTATTGCCTCCTTGTTGAGTTGTGACAACTCAACCATTTTTCTAACCAGTCGTGTTTTTTTTTTTGTCTTTTGAAATGCGCGCAATCCGGTGTGGCGCAGCTCGAGCGCAGAGCCTTCATTAATGCTTAAATGCCATTTTACCGCACAAGTCACGCACAGGGAGCACCAGCGCATCACGCGCTGGCCCACTCAGTGTAACACAGGATGTCTTCACCTTGAGACAGACAGACATGTATAGGCGCCCTAGGCGATGATGATTCTGCGGCTTTTCGCTTTGCAGCGGGCGAGCTCGGAAAAGCTTCGTTCCCTATAGACCATAAATAAAATGGTGAAAATGAAAATAGCATAATAGAACTTTCTTGTCTTGTCCACACAGTGCTCCAGTCTCACCTTCCGTCCTCTGAACCCGCTGAGCACGTAAACGTCTGTCCCATACCTCAGTGCTTGCTGCGGACCTCGGTCATAGTGGTGTTCCGACTGGCTCCGTCTGCTTCTCTGTGGCACTGTTGGCACCTGGAGTCAAAGAGACCCCAGAGCGTCCGCCAGTGTCGTTTCGGGGTGAGGCTGACGATGGTCCATCACAGGTGCTAGAAGACACTCGCAGGCTATCACCAAGAGCCCCGCTGTCTCAGCCCCCTTTCCGCACACTCGGCTCACAGTAGATCCTAACTTGGGATCGAATCCTTTCACGTAGTCCAGTGTTCGTGGGGCTCCCGCTCTCGCTTCGAACAAAAGTCGGCTGCCCAAACTGTTTGTCGTACAGTTGGGTTTCAGCCACTATCACCTGTTTGGTGTCCCTGCGGAACCATAGAGCTGATTTGCCCTGAGCTCCGGGGCTTCCCTTTCTCGCACTCTTACGCACTTCAACTTCCCACTTGTGCGCTTTTGTTGCCTCCAAAGGCTCTGCGAAGAAGCCGCACTTGCTATCAAGATGATAGAGACGCCTCTGCTACAGTGTTCAAGAGAGGAGCAGTGAGTCCAGATGCCGGCCGGACAGGTTACTCTTTCTGCGGAGGGCTAGTAGAGGGCGCCACCGCCGCCTTCCCCTGAAGTTGTTCGGCCGCGCCGGCACCGCTCCCGTTTACTTATACGAAGCTCTGTGCAACGACCGCCGCTTTAATCATATTTGTTAAAAAAATAATATTTCTGAAATCGTATGTATGAAGAGTATCATAAAACTGCTTTTTATTCCCGTGCTTTGCTGCTGCTTGTGGTTCTCTAATTGGGCTAAGTGGCGCGGTAGCACGTTCCGTCGTTACGAGCGCACTCATGCTGCAGTGCCGCCGAGACAGTATAGGACCACCCCAGTGACCCAGCTGAAGGTGACATCCTCAAAGATTAGCAGAGCAGCGGGCGAGAATAAACGGGAGGTTTAAAGAAGAGAGGAGAGACAGATAAAATTTGAAAAAGTTAAAAATGCCTTTGCATTTGAAACGAAGAGTGGGTCGGACGAGCAGGTTGGCCTGCAGTGTTCGTCTCAAAGAAGCTTCCACGTTTTCTCTTTATGTTTTGCGATCTGTGAGTAACAAGGTAAACAAGGCGGTTTTCATTACGTCTCTCCCAGCTTACAAGGAAACTTGTTTTTTTATGGTTATTTTTTCCCTAATACCTACTACTCGTGAAATTTGCGTTTGACCAATGCATCGACTAAAGACACCTTTGTGAAAAGCTTCAATGGACCCCGTCTATTGGTTCATTTAGACAATTTTTCTTACGCCTGCATAGAGCTCGGGAACACCCTATTAAATCACTAAACGAGAAAAAAAATGACAAAAAAACAAGTATCATTTTTTTTCTTTTTTCTTAGCAGCTTAGAACATTGCTGTCATGCGCTGCGTTTCGGTTTTCAGGAGAAAATGATTTAGACCTTCTCGCGCTGCTGAGCTTAGAACTTTTCTCCGTTCTATGAACGAATATGAGATCTTTGTCCGCAGCTATGAACTTACCTTTGGTACAGTCCACCAAACTTCGTTAATTAAGAAGTCAACGAGTAAATTTAAGTTAAATACTTACCTAAGTTTTTGTTATTCTTGACGTTTACGGTGAGTGGCTGTTTGTTCTCCGAAAAGGAATTTTATTTCTCAGCCACTCTATTTTTAGAAACTTGAGAAGGTCTTCGCTAAACACCCGGTCTGTGTATAGTCTATTTCTGACATGTATGTACGTAACGCAGTACTAGTAACGAGTTACTTCTACTTGTTACCTTTTTCGGTAACGAGTAACGGTATTTCGTTACTTTCGAGGAGTAACGTGTACAACAACGTTAAAGCAGGCTCACTTTAATCCTAACCTGCCGTATGCCTCTATTGCGACAAAGGCAGATGGGCAACCCGAAAAAGAACTACGCAGTATGACAGTTGAGCAACGTTATCGCTGAACACGTCAGTCGAACTCCACAGCTGGGAATATCCTTCTCCCAGGGAACACAATAAGGTTCGTTGGTTGAACCTTCTAGGATCGCGTACTAGACCAAATACAAACCCGGAGGTTGCCAACGCGAAAAGGCGTTGGCAACCTCCAGAACTATTGTCAACTTGGAACTTTAGAACCCATTGTCAACTTGCAGGACCCATTGCAGAACCCCTTGCAGAACCCATTGCAGAACACATTCTCAACTTGAAACTTTAGAAGCAGATAGAACAAAAGGGAGAGGAAAATCTCAGGTTCACCTGCTCTTCCTGAAGCACAACACTCACCGTTCCTTCGAGTGCATCAGTGGGGCGACTCTTCAGCGACGCCGGACATGTATTCTCAAGGAAACGGGGAAACATAACCGATAAAAAATGTGAGAGGCAGCCACCGCTTAAGTGCAATGACTAATGAAAAGAAAACAAAACACCTTGAAACAAAAGCAGTTGTGTGCTTGGTCGACAACGTAACGCGAAAAGCAACTCGCTACTTTTCAGGTAAAGCAACGCGCTCTTTTTGAGAATCGGTAACGGGTAACGTATTTGTTACGTTTTGAGCAAGCAACGAGTAACGGTATCGAGTTACTTTTCTTGGGTAACGTGTGAATCTCTTGTATACTAGTACAACTGAATGCACGTTTTGGAGAAAGAAAAAAAACAAATAAAAAAAACAATCGCTTTCAAAAAAATATAATATTTCTAAAAATAAACATCCCAGCTTTCTGTTCCTCCTCGCAGTCCTTAAAGGGGCGATGCAACAATTTTTGTACTTTGCGCAAATACCGCTTAGAACGGATCCCTGACGTTAATGACGTGTAAAACACGCGTTCGTTTTTCACTCCAAGCAATAGAAGTTGCAGAAAAGAAGTCAAGAAAAACGAGCAACGTTTACCCCCTCAACTCGCAGCCAGAACAAGCGGCCACGTGATCTGGAGTCGATTATATGCCGCCAATATTGATCATAGCCACGCGCTGGGGTTGGCAAAGCACAGGACACGCGCTGAGTTGCTGACATTGTTATGGCTCAGCTATAGTCGTCGTTGCAGCGATTGGACACGGGCCACTACCCGAATGCTTCTCGAGCTATCGATTATCACGAGCCCAAATCGAGTGCCCACGCGCAATGCTCGAGTCCAATCTATGAACCGCATTCAAATATCGTCATATGGGTGTACTGCGATCCCCACGCTACGTCATCAAATTTTGCAAAGGAGAGATTGAATGAAAATGATCGCTGTTGTCCTTGAAATTACACCGCAACAAAGGAGTTTCTTGGCCAGTGGCGTTGCGTGCGAGTATCCTTGAGTCCCACTAGTGCCAGTAAGCTCGTGTAAAGTGAAAGACATTCCAACTGAGATATCGTTGCACCGCTCCTTTAAAGATAAGTTACCAAGTGTTCGCAATTATCTTCGCGACACTTTAACCAACCCTGTTTTGTTCACGCGTCGTCGCCTGAGACAAGCTAATTCTCGGGAACTTCTCTAAAACAGCTTAGACACGCGAGAGGTCGACAGGTTTTGTTATGACACGCAGTACATCAGTAAGGTGGAAGTTAGGCCAGCCAGTTGTTCATAGTCATATACTTGAGAGCGTAACTCGTGAAACAGAGACGTGTAGGTGAAGCTCGTGGCGCCGTGGCGCCGCAGATCAGCTGGTCGGCGCGACCTTCGACACTTTCCGCCGCAGCCCTCCCGAGGTGGCCGGGAACTGATTGGGATCATTCGGGGAGCGTTCCGCCAGCGCGGCACGCGAAACTGCCGCACTTTCACAGCTTCTTGGGTGGCCAAGCATTGTGTTGAGCGAACATGCGTCGCGATAACTTATTGTTTAGTAAATCTATCCCTGTGGGGCACAAATTATCGCCCAGCATTTACCGGACACAGCGACACCCTCAGTTTGCTGGCAACGAGTTCTCGCGCGGAAAGCACACACTTTCAAGCAGCGCAGGAGTCGAGGGCGGAGAAGCTCCCTTTTTCTTCGGCACCTTTATCAGACACAAAGAAGTATTTCGGCACCTTTATCAGACACAAAGAAGTATTTAAGAAGTACGAAAAGGCAAAAAAGTAATATTATACAGGCTTTTTTCATTAATTATTCCCTCAGGGCTTGAAGGCATTACAGAGGGGAGTAAGCGGTTAACATATAAAAGTAACATAATTGAATAAAGCAAAAAAAAAAAAAAAAAAAAACACGCGCTACGCAACATTTGTTAAAACGTTGGTAATAACATTTTTAAAATCAACAGTGTTAGTCATTGAGACAATATGTGCGGGAAGGCGATTCCAATCAATGGAGGTCTGGGGTAGAAAAGAGGCATTAAAAGTGGAGGTGCTGCAATGGGGAATCCCTACCTTTAGGTCAGGGTCTACACGTGATGATATGTACGATGGTTCTAAAAACAATGGTTAACGGAGAGTGGGGTTAGAGTAATAAACCTTGTGAAATAAACGTAGACGACATATTTTTCTTCCGAAAGAGAGATCAGGCAAGGAGAGGGACGATTTCATGGAAGGTACACTGGCTGTATGATGATAGTTCGAAAGTATGAAACGGGCAGAACGATTCTGAATAGATCCGACAGCTGATGCAAGGTGATACCAGTGTTGGAGGTAACGCGTTACTAGTAACGACGTTACTGGTAACGCGTTACATTTTTGCTAACGCAGTAACCTACTCGTTAGTATTCTGAATGACTAACGAGTAAAGTATTTTCGTTACTCTTTTACGGTATCCGCTATCAAATTACGTTACTCGTTACTTTTGACCAAAAACTGGGGAAATACATTAGGTATTCGGAAAAGGTCACGACGCCTGATCTAACGTTTAGAATAGCAATCTTGTGCATAAAACTGGAGACGTTAGGGGAACTAAATTAGGTCACTAAGCTCAATGGAGGATCTAGCTTCTCTGCTCGAGGGGCAACTACTTGCGCTCGAGCACGCAATGCCCAGGCAATGCCGTCCGTATCTTGCTGCTAAGAGTTCTGAACCTCCAATTTCCTAAAACGGTGGGTTTTCCACTTGTCAGTTCATCTATTCACCCATCCATCTCAAAATCCTGCACAAGCTTATCGCTGCACGGAACCAGCAACCGTCAAAATAAACTTTAAAAAAAAAATCTTTTTGACCAGAAGAGACATTTGTTAAAAGGCTACGTGATCTCGCTTCTCGAAGGCGAAAGAAATTTTCGGCTACCAGCTAATTCCGTTCGTCCTCCTTTTCTTTTCTTTTTCATAGTGTCACCACCCACAAGGCTTGAACGAACGACTGCATTACAGCCCCCTCCCTCCCTCCCTCCTCTTCGCCCTCTGCTTTGTGCAACAGAGGTGGACAGCGGGGGGGGGGGGGGGGGGAGAGACTTCCGTTTAAAACAATGGACAACCAGTGGCGAAACGATTTGCTTGTTTCTCTAGTTACAAAAAAAAAAGAAGCTTTGCGGAATTTTTTTTATTTTCGCTCTCCCCCTCGCAGCCTGAAAGTTCCTGACCCACTTTTGTACACAAAAGAATCTTTCGCTTGATTAATCTACTGCACTAAGGTCATAATAAAAAAAAAGTTTTAAACCTGGAAAGAGAACTTACAAACACAAAACTTTTTTTCCGCAGAAAAATTTAGAGTTACTGGTGGCAAGAGGCAGCAAGTGATTATAACCAGTGTGCTGGAAACCGGTGTCCTGTTCCACATAGTGAAGTAAATCAGTCTCTGGTAATAGTATGAACCGGACTGTTACTAAAACCGGCGTAAAGGTGAGGGTGTTGGTTGGGGGCTACGGGCCGTTCGTCGAAAGACAATTCGTAACAGGGCAATTCGTAGCAGGGCAATTGGTCACGTAGGGCAATTCGTCATAGGGCTATTCGTCGCTAGGGCACCTAGTCAAAAACTGGGTTTCTTTTTTTAGTTTATCCTTTTTTTAAGAAAGTAAAGAACAAACTTTTCAATGATTACAACTTACCGGAATTTGGGAGCGGGAGGGATGGGGTACGAAAGGTGTATGTATAAAAGATAAAGTTCAGCAGCCTTCCAGAAAAGTTCGAACACCGCCTTGTTGTCCACGTTCTTTTGGAGTTTCGGAAAGGTCGGAGGCTTTTCTTCTAAACATGCATGCTGTGTTGTATCCCGTTTTGATAGTTCGCGATCCTTTGTCCGGTTTCTATTCGCAACTCCAGCCCGCTGCTCGCCCTCTCAAGGATGAACGGAGAAAAAGGAATGGGAACGGCAGCGACGGCGGCGGCGCGGTAACGGTGGCAGGGGCTGTCGGCTTTAATGCATGAAGCAGTTTTAACGAAGAAAATTGAGCGCGTTAAAATAGGAATTCTTGTGCTCCGCCTTGCAACAGCCTTGCACGAAGGACTGAGATGTCTAACTCATCTCTGTGACGTCACGGCGCGGTGGTGGCGCGTCGGTCCCACTTCCGGTCTGGGGCTGTGGGCAGAAGTCCCCATGCCAGACGCGTATTCCTGCATTGTTTTGAAAGGAACCAGACAAAAACCTGCCTTCTCGTCAAAACGCCGCGACTGGGGCCGTACCAGAAGTGTCGAGAAAGGTTTTGAATGTCAGTTTTCACGTGCTCGGTTCGTCCGCTGGATATGTGCCGTGAAAGGAAAAAGCAGACGCCGTCGGACAACGATTGTTTGGGCGGGAAGCACTTTGGGTTGAATTCACGGATACTTAGAAAACCGTCAAGTTGTGCGGACCACCTGCGGACTACGTTCAGTGCGTCTTCAAGTTCAAACGGCCGCCTGATTGTTCGAACTGTCGTATGCTCCTTCAAGCGTTTCTGTTTGTCGTCTGCTCTCTTTGACGACGCCGGTCCGTAGACCAAATGTTGGCCCGGTACTTGCGATAAGAAGTGCAGGCCTCAAAAGGCTTAAATTTGAAGGTTGGTAAGCAGGCTCGATGTAAACAGTAGATACAAGGAGATGTTGATCATTGTTACCAGTGACCATCACCGACTTGTTATGCCTAATTCAGTTGGTCCGATTCTGCTTGCGATTTTCAGTATCGGCGTCGACCATCTCAGCTACGGTTCACGCTTTTGCAGCCCGAGTGGCATCGCGACTGAAAATTCTGAACGAAATCTCATCATGCGAATCAGGCTTTAGCGTACATTCTGCGGCGTCCACGAGGAATGAATCGCCACATGTCACATTATTCACGCGAAGTTTTGCGGTGTAACGAGCCTCGGTAATTTCGCTGACGCCGCTCAAGATAGTCAGACATCGCCAGGAAGACGTAGAACCAACAATTCGAACGCGAAAAAGGGCAGGGGACTCACACTGACGCCGACAACATCGCATTTCAATGGTGTGTTTATAGGCGACGGCGAGCTTCTTGCCCACACCCCCATCGCGCATGCGCGGCGCCGGTGGCGTCCGCTAGGGGCGCTCCGGGCGCTCCGGTTTGTTTGTAAACATGAGTTGCATACGCTGCGGGTTTCTGGTCATATGCATGGCCGCCAGCTCAATCTGTGCTCAGCGTGACGGCAAACGCTCCCGCTACTAATGTGGAGCTTTAGCGTATTGTCTACAAAAACTATATTATTTGCTCTAAGTAGGAGAAAACTGGTCGCGCAAAAATATGTCGAGCAATACACATCGGGAATGGGTTCGCGTTTTAAGGAGGATAGACTAGAGAAGAGTGGGCTTGGATTCGACCTTTCGTACAGTAAGCTAGGCCAAAAAATTCAGCAATCCTTACCGGGATTGATGTATGCGGATAATATCGTACTAATGGCTAACAATAGGATAGATTTGCAGGAATTAATGAGCATCTGTGGTAGGGGAGGGGAGGAATTAGGTTTAGAATTCAGTAGTGAAAAATCATCAGTCATGATTTTTAATTAACAATGATGAAGTTGAGAGGCTGAAGATACAGAATATTACAGCGGAGAGAGCTAGTAAATACAAGTATCTAGGAGTATGGATAAATTGGATATGTGATGGTGCAGAATGTCTCAGTGAGCATGAAAAGTATATAATAGGTAAGGGCAACAGAAATGCAGCTGTAATGAAAAACAGAGCACTTTGGAATTACAACAGGTATGAAGTGGTGAGAGAGATTTGGAAAGGGGTCATGGTGCCTGGCTTGACTTTTGGAAACGCAGTGCTATGCATGAAATTCGAAGTGCATGCAAGACTAGAAATCAAACAGCGCGGAGTAGATAGGCTGGCTTTGGGGGCACATTGCAAAACGCCAAACCAGGGAGTGCAAGGAGACATGGGATGGGCGTCATTTGAGGGCAGGGAAGCTGTGAGCAAGATAGAATTTGAGGATCGGTTGAGGCAAATGGATGGGGAGCAATGGGCACGAAAGGTTTTCAGCTTTTTATACATGAGGAGTATAAACACAAAGTGGAGACAGCGCACTGGGAAATTAAGAGGAAAGTTTTTAGGCTATAGTGGGGTTACGGAAGAGCAGGTCTCAGTTAAGAAGAAAGTTAAGGCCACAGAAAGAGATCGGTGGCTAGAGGGAATGCAGACAAATACGGCTCTGAAAAGCTATAGATTGAACAAAACAGTTATTGCCAAAGAAAGCATTTATGACAATTCTAGGGGAAGCTCATTGTTGTTTCAGGCATGGACAGGTGTTTTGCGAACCAGAACGACGTCGTCAAGGTAGACAAGACAGCTCTGCCACTTCAGTCCTGCCAGTACGGTGTCCATGACACGCTAGAAAGTTGCTGGTGCCGTGCATAGTCCGAAGGGCATCACCTTGAACTCGTACAGTCCATCCGGCGTGACGAAAGCTGTCTTCTCTCGGTCCCGTTCGTCGACTTCGATCTGCCAGTAACCGCTCTTCAGATCCATCGATGAGAAGTACCGGGAGTGGCGCAGCCGGTCTAGCGTGTCATCGATGCGGGGGAGTGGATAGACGTCTTTCTTCGTTACCGCGTTCAGCTGTCGGTAGTCCACGCAGAACCTAAGCGTTCCGTCCTTCTTCTTGACAAGCACGACTGGAGAGGCCCATGGACTGCTTGAAGGCTGGATGATGTCATCGTTCAGCATTTCTTGCACTTGCTCTTGAATGACCTCCCTTTCTTTTACGGAGACTCTGTAAGGTGATCGGTGCACAGGGAGCGCGTCGTCCTCGGTAACAATCCGATGCTTCGCAACGGCGGTTTGGCGTCCCTTCGATGACTTCGCGAAGCAGTCGCTGTATTCGGTGAGGAGGTCAATCAGCTGTCGTCGTTTCGGGCCTGGAAGCTTCGGGTCGATGTCGAGCTGCGCTGGCGGCGCAATGTCTTGCTGCGGTGGCGATGATTCGTTTGCGATCGCGGCGATTTCGGCGGAGTTTCGAAGTTCCTCAACGTGGCCCACAGCGCCACCTTTCGTGAGGTGTTGCGTTTCTTGTCGGAAGTTCGTCACGAGGACCACGGTGCGCCCATCCTGAAGTTCAGTCACTCCTCTTGCAACGCCGATTCCTCTCCCAGGAGCAATTGAAGGTTGCCTTCCAGGACAACTTCGCCGCAGGTAGCTGTATCGGTCACGACGGGTACGACAACACTTGATCGCGGCGGCAGGTTCACGTGGTCGGCGGCGACTCGGATGGCGGCTGGCGCTGTTTGGGGTTCCTCTGCAGGTGGAACAGGCTTCCGCAGCGTCAATCTGTTCTCTCCCAACCCGATGACGGCGCCGTATTCACACAGAAAGTCCATGCCGAGAGTGACATCTCTAGAACAGTCTTGTAAAACGAAGAATTTCACAGGGCACGTTTCGCCGTGAATTTCGACGCGAGCAGTGCAACTTCCGACAGGCGTGATAAGGTGTCCTCCGGCGGTTCGAATTTGTGGTCCTCCCCATGGCGTCGTAACGTTTTCGCAGGCGGCGAGAGCCTCCCACTCATGACTGAGTAGTCTGCTCCGGTGTCCACGAGTGCCGATGCGTCGTGGCCGTCGATAATGACGTTTAGGTTGTTGGACACCGATGCAGGCGCGTCAATGTGATGCGAAGCGTCGGGAGAGTGGGAGCGCTCCGTCGTTCTTGGAGGCTCTTTGCTTCGGTCGACTTCGGCAACGCCACCTCCAGGCGTTGCCGCACTTAGTTTTCCCGGCGACGCAGGGGAGACAGGCTCTCTCGGCGGGGTCGTGGCGCTGGCGACGCTGAACGTCTGGGCGACGGTGAGCGGGACTCACGGTGGAAAGGCGGCGTTGAAGATGGCGAACGTCGGAGGTACTCCTCGATGTCACGAGGGCGTTCGTCGTACATTGGGCGCGGGTCGTTCGGGTGGAACCCGCGCAGCCCCAGTCGTCTGTAGGGGCATCGACGGTAAATGTGGCCGGCTTCCCCGCAATGGTAGCACAAGGGGCGTCGATCGGCCGTCCTCCAAACGTCGGTCTTTCTTGGTCCAGCTTGTTCTGGGCGGACGTGCGCCCGATCTTCCTGGCGTCGGGAATACTGCGACGCTGGAGGTTCACGTCGGGGAGTCAGCACGTACGGACGCGGGGTTGGTGGTGCTCGTCGGACTACTGCGGCGTAGCTTACAGCGGGCTCCTCCGGTACTGCAGTGGCAGGAGCCTCTGGTTGGATTGCCCGCTGAACTTCTTCGCGGACAGCTTCGGCTATTGACAGCGAAGCAGGTTGGTTGGCAGCAGGCAGGAGCTTCTTGAGCTCTTCTCGGACGACGTCGCGAATTATTTCACGAATTTCAGTCATGCTGGAGCCGTGGTTGAATCTCGATGGCAAGGGGGCAGCTACGCCGGGATGACGCTGGTATGGTTGCCCTTGCAAGTACGGCACGCTCCATGTTCGTCGCCTCGGTGACGAATTCTTGAACGGTCGTCGGTGGGTTGCGTACGAGTCCACCGAAGATGTCGTCCTTCACGCCGCGCATCAGAATGCGCAGCTTCTTTTCCTCGGTGGCCTGAGGGTCGGCGCGGGAGCTTAGGCGCAGGACGTCTTCTACGAAACTAGTGACGCTCTCATTGGGGCCCTGGGTCCTGGACTGCAGCAAATCTTCGGCCCTCTCTCTTCGATGTTGACTGGCGAACGTTCGCGTCAGCTCGTTCTTGCAAAGCTCCCATGAAGTCAAAGAAGCTTCGTGGTTTTCGAACCAGTGCCTTGCAGTTCCCTCAAGCGAGAAATAGAGGTTCTGCAGGCGCTGTTCGTCACTCCACCCGTTGTGGCGAGCCACGCGCTCGTACTGGTTGATCCAGTCTTCGATGTCCTCGTAGGTCTCGCCGAGGAAAGGAGTAGGCGTCCGCGGAGCGACGGGCAGGACGACGACGGGCGGGGTGGTCATCGTCGGGAGCTTCTTCGGCTTCTGCAGCAAGGGTCCCGATGTCGGGAGTTGGGTTTCGGTACGGCGGCTTGCTTGGGCGTCGGCGTCTTCTGCGTAGGGTACCCTTCCGGGCCTGAGCACCTCACTTGGCGGGGATGTCTTCGGAGGGGTACGGTCCACGGGCATAGAATGCGGTACCCCACACCTCCACCAAAATGTCACGAATGACAAGTGACGAGGCGGTGAATAACTGAGTAAACTAAACGTTTAATCGGGCGAACTTGTGCCCAAAAATAAAGAAGGAAACAAAAGATAACAGTAGAGCGTCGCGGGCGTCGAAGTAGGCGAAAGAGCAGAGTCGAACGCTGGGGCGAAACTGACTTTGGCTCGCCACGCGAAGCCCCTTATGTACTGCACACGCGTGGGCTTCTGGAATAATCGGCGTAGAAGGTTCGACGCGTAGAACATTCGGGCCTAGAATAAACAACAATGTTCTCGAATTCACCAGAACATTAAACTGAAAGTATAAATAAAATACGCGGAACTCCCAGGAATCGAACCCTGGGCCTCCGCACGAAAGACAAGCGCGGTAACCACTCGGCCACGCACGCGCATGCTCACCGACGCGCGTGGCACTAGGCATTTTCTTATTAACTGATGGCAAGGGGGTTTTATAGCGTCACTTTCTTTTCAGTGCGGAGTGAATATAGTTTTTACATTTAAATATTCTAAGCTTAAATGGTAAGACAAAATGGCTAGGTGGCGTAAGCTACCGCCCGATCCAAAGGCTCAGCCGTATTCATCCATCCATCATCCATCCATCGATCTATTTGTTTGTAAACATGAGTTTATATCGCATACGCTGCGGGTTTCTGGTCATATGCATGGCCGCCAGCTCAATCTGTGCTCAGCGTGACCGCAAACGCTCCCGCTACTAATGTAGAGCTTTAGCGTATGGTCTACGAAAACTCTATTATTTGCCCTAAGTAGGAGAAAACTGGTCGCGCAACAATATGTCGAGCAATACACATCGGGAATGGGTTCGCGTTTTAAGGCCGTTACAAGGAACACGACCATATATTCTACAAGATAGCATACGCGTACTTGCTTTCAGGTAATTACAGAGTAAATAAAGAAATACCCGAAACATTTTAAGGGCGTCTGTGTTAGCCAGCCGTTCATGACGAGAGCTTAGAACGGGCAGTTTCTGCGAGAGGGACCGCAACGTTGCAAATAACACGGTAGAAATAATTTTCGGTATATTAAAATATTCATTTTTGATAGAGCAATAATAAAACCCCTATACACGCCGATTATGTTAATATGCAGTTTTAGCGTAGCGTTTCCGCAGGCTACCGCAGGCTACCGTGAGCACGGCAACGCCCCTGGCGCGCGCTGAAAATTGTGCTTCAAAAGCGCAGCGCGAGCTTCCGTTCGTAACGCTACACCGCACGGTAGCCTGCGGTTACAAACTTCCTATCAATAACCTGAGAGCAGCTTGATCACGCGTTCCAATACACTAAAACCGATCCAGTGAGCAGCGAGTTGCGAGCCTGTGACAACGCTGCTCTTCCGAAGCTTGACGGCAGTGTTGCCAGACGGAGAGAAAATAAGTCAGCAGATCGATCCCCCAAAAGTCAGTAGATTTGCACAAAAATCAGTAGATTCTACGAAATTTGTGTTTTGCATGTTTTGCCATTTTGATTAAACCACACTTCGAAGAAATAGTATAGAGTAACAAATAACATGGTAATAAACACAAATAAAAGTGAGAACAAGACCAGTTCTCGAGTAATTATTTTTGGAGGACAAAATAAAATAACGCCGTAAATGTGTTTTCTTTTTCTTTTTTTAGCAATGACTAGTGTTGCAGTTTCGAGGATTATTCTTTGAAATCGAGACTGAGCCACTGTTCGGATCAACAGATGGGGGCGACAGTGCGACATCCACCTGTCGCTATTATTGAAACGAAACCAAAACAAGACGTTCCGGCAAGTGCGCGCGTACATGTCCAATGGAAGTCCTCTGCAAGCTGCCATCTTTCCTTATTGGGCTGTGAAAGGTTTTCGACGGAACACTGTCGGCGCCGAGCGCTGTTGAGGCTACGCGTCGTCTGCTACGGTCTTATTCTTTTTTCGCCTCACTCAAAGTTTGCGTTCAAACGTGGAGAAACTTAAATCGTTAGCTTTTTAAGCCACCGAGGAATTACATTACATAATTTTCTTGCCGGAGCCTGCCCAATAAAAGTAAAGAACCGAAATTTGGATGTCGATCCCATGCCTTCCGCCGGTCGAATGAATGAAAATGGCGGCCTTCTCCGCTCAGCTGGGAGCAGTTGAGAGTTCACGCGCATGCGCTCACACCTCTCGCTCTGCGCCGCAGGCTGATTGGCTCACTCGGGAAAGGGACGTTACGGCGCGAGATCATAGACTG
Organism: Ixodes ricinus; assembly: GCA_037355805.1. NCBI lineage: Eukaryota > Metazoa > Arthropoda > Arachnida > Ixodida > Ixodidae > Ixodes > Ixodes ricinus. The sequence goes on along the minus strand of JAZHYW010034632.1, from coordinate 97,814 downwards.
GCCAAACTCTCCCCTACATGGCTCTGGCCCGGATGTCAACGTCGAACCTGATCTGGGTGAATAGATAGATGAATATACGGCTAAGTCACTCGAGTAGGATGGGCTTCTGGGCCATCTAGCCAGTGCTTGGTTTTTAATTCTGGGAGATAATGAGTTTCCTTTGAGAGGCGACCCTGGGAACTGAAGGGGCCAAATAATAAATTTTAATATGTTTACAAAAAAAGTCAGTAGATTTTCTTTTCTTTTAGTGAATCAGTAGACCTGGAACGAAATCAGTAGATCTACTGATAAATCAGTAGACCTGGCAACACTGCTTGACGGTCACCGTGCGCGGCTCACTTCAATGGCCAGGCAAAGCGCAAACACGATATCTTCATCACCCTCAAAAATACTGTGCCACAAACAGTGACGTGGCGGGTGCCTAAAACGTGCTCGCCCACCACAAAGCTTCGCAAGTTGAGGTTTCTGCAACATTTAAATATCAGCATGCTCATTTTGCTAAGGCGCATCAACATACCCGTCAGCTTATTATGCTCCTGCCCTAACCACTACGCGTTTGTAGAAAAATAAATCATTTTTGGCACGCTGACCAGCGTCAGCGAGCAGGCGCACGGAAGATCCTGGAAAATCTATCCCCGTCTCTTACGCCATCTTCGAACTACCGCCCCCCCCATTTATAGGGCGCTGGAGTTGCGAATACTCTATTGATACTTAAGCTGACAATGCACATGAGGCTGCGTGTTGACCGGGTCAATCTTATCACTCAAGACCAACAGTTTGAGTGGTTCAGCAAGCGATGCAAATAAAACTTTTCGTGCACTGACACCTGTGTGGTATATGCTATCAAAATTACTGAAACATGTTTATAACTCGGCTGTTGCGTACACCCACAGAAGTAGACAGCGTCTACTACGAAAGTAGATCATTTAAGCCAAATCTTGAACATTCTGCCATAAAGCAAAGTACCAAATGAGGAAGAAACTTCGTTCGTAATTAATAATTTTGAATCAATATACACGATAAACTGTGAAAATTAAACACATAAGAGGCTTTTAATAGGGCGACGAATCGTCATCTGGACGAATTGCCCTATTACAAATTGCGCTATGACGAATTGCCTTGTGCGACGAATTGCCCTGCTACAAGTTGCCCTGCTACGGATAGTCTTTCGACGAATAGTCCTACAGCCGTTGGTTGGCTGGTTGTGTTTCAGCAGTCCCCGTTCGCATGCTGTAGTTTATAAAAGTCGATTGACTTTCGATTGGTCTCGTGAAAGTTTTCTCTTTCACGAGACCGAAGGCATGTTTGTAAGCGAACACATCTCTGCCAAACATATGTACTCGAACACAAAAGAAACGTAAAAGTAACGTTCGTTATTTTTGAAAAGTAACGGGAACGGTATATGGTTACGTTTGTAAAAAAAGTAACTTAACTCAATAACGCGTTGATTTTTACCAAACTAACGTGTAACGCTATTTCGTTACTTTTTTTCGGTAACGGAGCGACAACACTGTCTGGTGATACCGAGGGTTTTCCATATACAAGAATAAATAAAAGCTTATTATAAACACTCAGCAAAAAAGCACGAACAGCATACACACACACTATCGATCTAGAAACAAAACAGGAAAATCATACGGTGAAGTTCAGAAAATGGAATTGTTTCTGTATTTTTGTTTCTCGTCCAGATTAGGAGGGCGCTGCGAGCAGCGAAGTGCCTCCTTTTTTAATATATATCAATGATTTAATTGAAAGCGTCTCTTCACATATTCGATTATATGCAGACGATTGAATTTTTGTACATTGATGTGACCTGTGATGCTCAAGTATTCACTCTTCAAAGTGATTTAGATAAAATTGGTGATTGGTGTATCAGATGGCGCATATGCCTCTAAACGCATCTAAATGTATCAGCGTTAGATTCACTAGAAAAACTAAATTTATTCCTTCATCCTACAGTATCGGTGGTGTTTCACTTGAACTGGCATCGGAGGCTAAATATTTGGGAGTTATCTTTTCGTGCGATTTAAGATGGAATAAACATGTTGACTATATTACAGCGAAAGCAAGCCGGTCCCTGGGATTTATTAAACGTAATTTTAGGATGGCTCCCCCATCTTTGAAGGAGACATTATATTTTTTCTCATGTGCAGTCTGTCCTCGATTACGCCAGTGAGATATGGGATCCGTTCAGTCAGAACCTTATAGATCAAATCGAAAAGGTACAGAATCGTGCTGCGAGATTTGTTACTGGTAATTATCATTTCAGAGCTAGCATAACTGAACTTAAATCGTCTCTAAATTGGATGCCTCTGAGTCAACGACGGGAATTGTTCCGTCTCAAAATGTTACATAAAGTGTTCTACAACAATAGCGCAATTAGTAGGTCCAAGTACATTTTTGAGCCTACCTATGCATAAAAAAAAGGAGATAATTCAAGAAAAATTTGTCCATTTCACAGCAGAACGGATATTTTCAAATGCTCTTCTTTCCGCGGTGCATTGAAGATTGGAATAACCTGCCAAGTGACATAGTTGAAACGGCACTGTCAGAGCTGTTTTTTCAAAAGATTCCGTGTTACTTCTAACTGCCGTTGTGCACTACATCTTGAATAATTGTGTTTCACCTTGTGTTTGTAGTGTACAGATTTTATGTATGTGCCCCTCCCTACTATAGTGCCTCTTCAGGCGATGTATAGTAGTATAAATAAATAAATAAATAAATAAATAAATAAATAAATAAAGTGAGCGGACGCATCTCACGCGCGCTCCGCAACTTTTCGCTTTTTTTTCGGCGAACCCACATCCTGTCTCTTAAATTTTCACCTCAAAGGTGCAGGAATGCGCCCGGAATCTGGTGAGCCCACGCCACTTGAGAAATTCCTCGCCAGACCTTTTTTCTGGTCTTTAGGCGCTCTGCCCGACCGTGCCACGGAGCTAAGCTTACCAGATCCTCGGTTGCGCGGCGGCTACTTCAACACACTCGTCGCGACGCCATGGAGGTTATAGTGGAAAGAGAAGTTATTTCTCTAGCCGAAGCCTCTTCTGCGGACTGGCAGACGATTCACCGCCGTCATCGCCTAACGCCGGACACTATACTTTGTTTCACCTTATGTTGTACCACAGTGAAGGCTAGAAGCGCGAGCTCATAGCGTAGGCAGCCGCTCTTAAGTCACGAGAGCTTGTGCTACAGAGATATGCCCCAGAGCAAGGAGCTCGCGCTTGTAGCCTTTCCTGCGGTACACCATACGGTGAAACAGAGTATACCAATCTGTCGTCCAAGCCGAACTTGGGCCGCCCGACACCGCCCAAGATGGCCCGCCGAGTAATTCCCCAATCCTTCCTCTGGAGGGCTATAAGATCATCGCTTAGGCACTGGAATGGCCTCGCGCTCGCCACCCTATCTCAGATAACGCTTATCCGGATAATTCCAAGTACCGCCGGCGTCCCTTCGCCAAGTGGCATGCAAAATCGGCGTCCCTTCGCCAAGTGGCATGCAAAATCGGATCCAGATAGGCGGTAGCCCCATCTTTATCATAATAAGAGCCCCCGGAGAGGATCACTTTCCCCTGTATTTGGGCGCTACCACCCTCCTCATCCAAGGTAAACAGCACCACTTCAGCACCCATGTGACCGCTCCGGCTGATACTTCTGTGGGACTAATACGCGGCATTCCGCCAAAAGACTCCCCGTATCTCATATTGACCACCTCGAAGCAACACAATCCGCGTATCTCAATTCTTTGAGCGCGCCGCCTAGGAACCACTGGGGCCATCCAAGTCCTCTTGAACAGCCCTAAATCCCTTTCTGGCTCCAATATAACGGAGCCCAACGCAGGTAAACCCCTTTACGTCAGCGTCTCGAAGCACGTGTTAACTGCTGGTGAGCAGGACACAGCAGAGACGTGTGTACAAATCCAGCGGTGAACAGGTGTGTGCCCTGCGGACTCGAATATCCCGACCCCCGCACCCCAACATGCATCGTCTGCAACGGTGAGCACCCCACTGGGCACCCCAGTGCCCCTACCGGTTCCAGAAACGCTAGTTGTAAGTTGCGGTGATTGGCTCTCCGAGTGTTGTGCGGGAAAGCTGACACACCGGTTTTTTTAAAGTAAGTTTTTGTTCTTCGGTCGAAAAAGTACGGCTCTAGTTTTACTCCTATTTTTCTTCAAACGATTGCACTGTGCCCAATTATCAAGTTGCGTTAAAGCCAAGTTCGCGCTGTCCACTAACTCATTGTCATTTGTACATGAAAAGAAAACACAAGTGCCATCTGCGTGGGGAACGGAACAAATGGTCCCGGAACTAATGGTCCCAACTTCAAGGTACCAAAAATGGTCCCACAAAAATATCGCCCCTGTAAAAGCCTCAGAATGGAGCTCGTGGCAAGTGTTGCACTAGGACCTTCTAAAGGCCGATAACGGAAAAAAGGGGGTAAGGGGGCGCTAACTCATTTTGTTGGTGAGATAAGCGACGACACAGGCATTCACGATTGACCGCATGATTCAGCTTCAGTTAACGAATGACGCGTGAGAGTGTCCCATTCTCTTCCGGTCGCCCATTTTCGAACGGTAAGTAGTTTACTGTGCTCTTTCAGATCGCGTCATTATGTATAAATGTTAATAAGCGTCCCACTCAAAAGATATCGCAAATAATGAATAGTTTTATACTTTTAGCTGTAGAATCTCTCCGGCAGTACAGCCATGGCGTGAAAACTATGGAGGACTTCCTTCTAGGTGTGAGCCGAACCTTTCGGTTCTGACCTCTTCAGACGTGAGATTTATTGTATGTTTATCATGTGGCATCAATAAAATGTTTGAGTTATGAACAGCTTCCCGTGAAATATATTTCAACCTAGGTGGTGTAGTTACTGATTTGTTTAGAGAGACAAGAAGGAGCACCACTCGTGCACACGCACCCAATGCTCCTCAAAAGGCTGCGAGCTCCGCTCTGTGGGCCGTAACCAAAAGACACGCGGAGATGAATGGAATTGAAGTCGCATAGCACCAATGACATGAATAGAAGTGATCATTTTGCCTATCGAAACAAGGCATTGAAAACATAACTAGCAAAATACTCGTTATATGGTAATACTAGCCGTTACCCCTTCAGTATACGATCAGTAAATATTACAATAAAATAACACTGACTCTTCCATTGTTAGACAATATTCCGGAAATTTTAAATAAAAGAGTTATAGAAACCTCATCAACTTGCTCTTAGGTAACCGGTCTCAAATTATGAGACCAAGTTCCTCATTCCACTAGCAAACAAGTACGTAGAGAGCATAAAGAAATAAAGTGCAATAAATGTGTTATAGTTTCGAAGTTTTCTTATTATGGGACCTTTTTTTTCCTACCTTGAGCTTGGGACCATTAGTTCTGGGACCATTTATTCCGGGAACATTTATCCGAGACCATTTGCTCCGGGACCATTTGTTCCTACACTCAATCTGCGAAGATTCAAATTTCGACACGGGACCTTCCCCGACGGATGGTCCGACTCCAGAGGCTCCCACCGGGAGTGAACATTAGAGGGTAACTCCGCCGACTTTTTGAGCTACCTATCCAAAGGCATAATCTGAATGCGGATGGCTTCCTGATTCCGAAATGCTATCTCGTCCTCCCAGATTCACTCTAGTTAATTAAAAAAGTGATATTTTGTTTGCTGCCGAAACCGAAACATCGTTCTCCCTAGCTTTTCCCCAGTTTTCCCCGCCACCCAAGAGTGACGTCACGGATGTGCAGCGAGGCGCGCGGCCGGCAATCGAGTACGCTCGGGGCCACCTTTCTCAGGTGCGTATTTTCGGCACCGATTTGAAGTCCAGGGGGCGCGGCTAATGACGTCACGGCCGTCCAAAATCTGTTTGGTTATCTTTGACGTAAACACGGTTTATTTTGGGTGCCGCCGACTGCCTTTTGAAACGTCGGTCGGTCGGCGAGTGTGTGCGCGTGGTCAGGTGCCCGGGGGCTCGGCGGTGTACTCGCTGGTGTGTGTCGACCTGCCGCCTGTGCTCGTCGCGTATCAATTCCCGACATCCAGAAACAGTGTTTTCCAATTTCGTTCGCCCCGGTGCCGTCGGTCACTCCTGTTACAAAAGAAGATTCGTAGTGACTACAGTACCGTCCGACGGCACTTTTGCAGAGCGTTCAAGTGCCGTCCGACGGTACTCCACCGACGGTACTCCGCGTTAAGTGCCGTCTGAACGTCTCGTATAAAACGAATTGTCAAAACGAGATTTCCGAAGCAGTAGCGTAGCTTAATGGTTAAGATGTCTGCCTCATACGCAAGCGGTCGTGGGTTCAATCTGCAGTGGAGGCTTGCTTTTCTTTCTTTTTTTTTGAACATTTTGCTTTGTTGGGGTGTTTGGCGATATTTACGACATTTCTTTTTTTCAGATTAACACTGAAAAAAAAAAGAATGTTGTCGACGACAGTTTTAAAAGCGCGAACTATTGCTTTGGATTACGCGGCACGACCGTTCCTGCAGCGGGTGCAGTCATGCCAGTCAAGGCTAAAATGCGTACAAAATTGCTGCGGCTGGGCTCTGTCGCCTCCGGTACACGTAATCTTCATTTGCAACAAGAGTGAGGGACGCCACCGGGCGAAGTTTGAAAATGGAGAACGCTTATTTTGATGTTCCTGAGAACGCGACGAGTACAGGCGGCAACGTCGACAACACGCACCAGCGCGGACACCGCCGAGCCGACGAGCACCCGGCACACACACGCCGGGCGACTTACATTTCAAAATGCAGTCAGCGGCATCCAAAGAAAACGTGTTGTTGACGTCAAAATAACTAAGACATCAAAATAAAAGCTGTTATTTTGACGTCCGTGACGTCATTGGCCCTGTCCCGTGGATAGCAAATCGGTGCCGAAAATACGCAGCCGCCTTTCTCGCTTCTAACAGCGAGAAAACCTGGGCGTTCGTGCTATTTTAAGTTGATATTTATCTATCTTTCCACGAAGTATGACCTTGGCCGATGTGCTAAACTATGATAAAGTAAAAAAGTATAAAAAATAAAAAAGGAGCAATAGGAATTTTGATTAAACCGTTTTTGCAACTCGGCACGCTCAAGCCGCGGCTCACTATAGTCGGTGACAAGTCAAGAACGAAGTGGAAGCTCCTCCCACCCCTTTCCACTTCAGCGGAGCGAACGTGCGAAAGGAGGCAACCTCCTCTCCACCGTTTGCTCCGCTGAAGTGGAAGGGGTGGGAGGAGCTTCCACTTCGTTCTTGACCTGTCACCGACTGTAGTTTCGTGATATCGCTAGTAAATCCGTTCTTTTTTTATTAGAAGATGGCTGGCGTAGAAAGGTCGAAGAGTCACGCAATACATTTTTTGACGAATTGCCAAAGCACCGTGGAAAATGCTCGGGATGTGGGTACAGATGCCCCACGCGTTCGTATGACCTGAAGGAGCGTGCCATTGGTTTTAGATTTTCTTTTGACAAGTTACTGTTCCAGGCGTCAGCACGTGTAACTACTGTTGTGGCATGAATATGCTCCTTGCTGCTTAAGCAATTTAGCAAAAGATCTGTAGAACATTTCTGAAAAGCGCTTCTGATCGATGCCATTTTCAGCGTTCGTGCGTGTGGCGCGTACATTGCTCGCCTTCGAAAGCGATGAACATGTGCGTGCTGGGCTGTGACCTAAGACATGTAGACAGTGATTCTCGTAAAATATGAAATGTATAGAATGCAATGAACTGAATTCGCGTAGATCAGATGGCAGGTTACTGGGCATGAAGATCGTGTTAAAATGACGATTAAAAGAACTTCGCAACCACCAAGCCAAACATCAAGGTGCAATGGAATGCGTATAATATACACAAATACACTCTTCATCTCCCAATAAAGAATATTTGCTTGAATATACAAAAGTGCGTGAGGTACAGAAATACACCATAAATCTTCTAATTCAAAATAAGTTAACAAAAGTTACTAAAAAAATGTGTACCCGTATTTGTTTCTTTTTACGTTTAGAGTAGAATGCTACGCGTTCAAACACCCATCCACGAGAGCACATGGAAGGAGGTAATTCTATATAAGATTTCTTTTTTTTAATTAAGTTGGTTTAGCACAGCTTCCATCAGCTGTAAATTTGCCTGCCTCCCCTCAACGACATTAATATTTTCATGGTTTAAAAAAAAGAACTTTTCAGCCCTATATAAAATTTCTCCTCAATAGAATAAATTAAAGACATATTCATCACTTCTTCTGTAGAGAATATTGAAAGCCAACCATTTGACAAACCAGGCAAGGCTCTATCGTATATTAATGGAGCTCAACACCTGCTCCATAAACCTCTGTTATAGCAGACAGGAATAGCAATATGTCGAAAGTCATGTCTAAATTCAGACTTGAACTTTGTTTAGACGTTTCACTTCTCGTCTTCAACATATCGGCCACGTGAGTGGAACTCCGAGAGTGGCCCAAGCTAGATTCAAAGTCCGAAACAAAAATAGTGTTGATAAAAAAAATCACTGAATTAATTGTTAGTAACAAATGCGACTGAAAAATGTCGACTATAGTGCTAAATTGTGTACTATTTTCCCCGGTATTATTAACGATCTTCTTTGGACGGATGTCGTACTCGTACGTGATGGTCACAGCCGGCTTGAGTTTGCGCTTGCCGCACTTGAAGCTGTTCCAGCTGCTGAAGGATACTCAACTCGCAGCACGCGGCTATAAAGTATTCCGAGCAAAAGTGAAAATGTTTCACGTGACACTAGTTCTCTCGGCACACAGGTCGCGCAAAAGCACCTTGACGGGGCTGGCCTCCATGCTGCTGGGGAACGCTTTTTTCTCCCACGAAAACAAGGGTAAAAAAAAAAAGCTTTTTCCCGTCTTTGTTTCTACAATCTATCGCGGAGCACAGGTGGCTACCAATTGCAAAGGAGCTTTCAACCTTGAAGCTGCGAAAAAAATGATCTCGATCGCTGGCGTCCGGAAAGCCACTTCGCGGCTGCCCGCGTCGCTCGTCCGCCTGCACATCTGTGACGTACGCGGGTAGGGAAAAGTAGGGATTTTTCAGTGTTGCCAGTAGAGAGTCGCCTCCTGGAACTCTCGTAGCCGGCGTAACTTGAAAATTCAATAACTTCACGGAAAACTTTTCGTTTTTTTTCAAATATTTTGGTTATCAGTTGAGAAAGGGTTATTGATGCGGTCTGCAAATTTCCAGCAAAATCGAAGTCTACCAAAAAATCGGCGGAGTTCCCCTTTAGTGAGCCAAGTTGTAAGCCAGCTTACAACCAGCTAACCGAGGCGAACATTACTACAACCCTGAAACATGTCCTGCACACGTCCGCATTCACTCTCAGGATAAAAAGGGTGTATTGTTACACCCTCTGTCCCATATAATACACCCCAAAACTTCACTTCGATGTACAGCGCACTGACATCGATCTGACGGTGCTAACTTTTACGAGAGGCTTGAGAGCGGTATGGTACAACTTATTAAAATAGCTAATCTACCGGGTGTTTCAAGGAGCGGCCAGGCTCTTTAAATCGACTGTAAAATTCGGTTTCTTAACCTGTCGCGCTACGATTTTGTGCAGCGTTTCCCACAGATGGTGCATTTTCTTTTTGTAAAATTTGCAAAGAGCGAGTTTACCCGAGGAAAAAGTAAAGAAAGAAAAAGGCTTAGCTCCTATGGAAACGCAGCGACGCCACCGGTCTGCAAACAACACGGCGCCGTTTCGCACGGGAGACAAGAGATGGCGCAAGCGGTCGCGACGCCAACTGCCGCCAACGAACGAGCATACGGCGCCGGCAGAGCCGGCGTCTTTAGCAGACGAAATTTTCGACTCAAAAGCGGCGCGAGCTTTTCTGATATTAGTTGCGAATGTATTATTTTATCATCCTTACTAATAAAACAGATTGAACTGACAGATAATCGATTAAAAATGGTTTGTCGGGTTATTTTGATTGTTCTGTTTTTCGGGGTACTTATGTCATCTGCTTTGTAGTTCCTTGTTGTTACCGCGCCTGTTTTTGGTTCTGCGACTGTCGCAGCTTGCGGAACGCGCGCCGCTTTTGAGTCGAAACGATCGTCTGTTAATGACGCCGGCTCTCGGCGCCGTATGCTCGTTCGTTGGCGGCAGTTGGCGTCGCGACCGCTTGCGCCATATCTTGTCTCCCGTGCGAAACGGCGCCGTATTGTTTGAAGACCGGTGGCTTCGCTGCGTTTCCATAGGAGCTAAGCCTTTTTCTTTTTTTACTTTTTCCTCGGGTAAGTTCGCTCCTTCCAAATTTTACAAAAAAAAACAAAAAACACCATCTGTGGGCAACGCTGCACAAAGTCGTAGCGCGATAGGTTAAGAAACTAAATTTTGTGGTAGATTTAAAGAGCTTAACCACTCCTCGAAACACCCAGTACGTGTTACTCACTACAAAAAAAATAAAAAAAAATTATAATAATACTAATAATCGGGCTTTTCTTGGCTTTACTGCAAAACCTCAGTGTTTTCTTTCTGTGGACTTCGATACGTACTTTAAGTATTTAAGAAGTTATATCGCACCGTTACCAAGTCCCTCGTAAAATTTGGGGGCGTCTCTTCGACTATAGTGCACTGTACGTCGAACTGAAGTTTTGGGGTGCAATACATGGGACAAAAGGGTGTAAGGTGACAGCCCTTTTTTTTTGTGAGTGTTTACGCGAACCCGCGAGAGACCTACGCAAAATGCCACCGTACATCGAAGTGAGCCAGCATCTGTGTATGCAGCTTCTACAAAAACGTCTATCCCGGCTCTATCTCAACCATCACAGCCAACTCTGAGTCGCGGTTGCACACAGGCCCATGGGGGTACTCGGGGGAACGAATGTCCCATAGGGAATCGCGCGCAGCACTGAGCAAACCTTCCGCTCCATCAGCGCTCGTCAGGAGTGGTGCGAAACCAAATCCTTTAGACCCTGCGTCCTATACAGCCCACCCAGTCTCGACAGGCGCAACCGATCGATACCCGCAACACAGATGGGATTGAGCTGCAAGGCCCAAACTCTTGCTCCCGTATCACCAAAGGGGCACCTCTACACGGCACTGCCGGCTCATGCGTCACCGCATCTTTAGAGATGACCACAACCAGGAGTACTGCGCCCCATGGGACACCCTCACCTTTGCGTTTGGTATATATCACACGCAGATCGCGTGGTTAGTCCAGCCAAACAACAAGCAAAGAATGACACTCCGTAGCACGCTGCGGAATGCCCCTTATGCATACAATAGGCTCGACCGTCCCAGTTGAGGGTACGGAATCTATTACATGTTCCGCCCAATCCTTTCGTATATCAATAGGGAGTTGCCCACCCATTGCACTTCGGCTCGGAATATAGATATGCTTGGCGCTGGTGTACTTGGTGACGATACTTGGACAACTCAGACACCTTTTGCCCGGACCTTCTCGACGCGCCCAACCCTGGATATTGTGCTGGTGCGCGCTGTGTGTGTGTTCTGTGCGCCGTGTTTGTGGTGACGCCTCAACAGCCGTGTGCTCGCCGGAATTCTACAAAAATTTGCTTCCCCGGGTTCTGCCGCCTCCCTTCAACCGCGCTTTGTGGCTCCTCGCGCCCCGCTTGTCAACTTTGGCGAAACACAACCCTCCTCTCTTTCACACTTTCTCTTCTAGCAGCTAGCAACCCCCCAAACTAACGATGACCGTCGGCCCTTGGCTGTAACTCCGACGTTTGTATTTCATCTTTCGCAAGTCTTCTCTCTCTATCTCACCCTTCCGACATCATCCTATGCAGGAATGCCCCGAGCATGCCGAGGCCGAAACATGGCTGCTATTTCGGAACCTCACCGCCCAACATCTTTGTTTAGTGTCGCAGAACTATAAATAGTATACTATCGACAGCACTATCGATAGTTTTACGATAGTCGACTACCGATAGTTTTAAGATAGTCGTCTATCGATAGTACTGTCGATATTTTTTTTATGACGGTCGACTATTGGTTGCAGTAATATCGATAGATTTTCGATAGTCGACGATCGATAGTACTATCGATAGTTTTGCACCACTACCGCTTGGGCAACGAGCCGCGGGAATTCGAGATATCACTCCGCGGTTCCACCGATCGGAGGCGTGAGGATCCTTCCCTCGTTATTGGCTGAGAGTGGTCCTGGCTTCGGAACATGCTCCTCCATCGCCGTAGATGGCCTCGGTGTGTTGCGATCTTTGAGTGCTTTTGAATGGCGAAACCGGCAGCATATCATATGGATGTATGGATTTCAAGGATGCTAAGCGCCAGCAGAGTGAGTTATCGCCATATTTAGGTGGTCTCAAAGCCTCCTCAAGGCGCCTTCAACACTTCTTTCATGTGCACCAGAGGAAGGACTCTTCAGTATGGTTCACTTTGAGGCGCATGAGGCTGTTGCGGCGTAAATAGGAAGATCTCAGTTCCGGTATGTACCTGTACTGTACATAAAGTGAGCACGAATTACTGCCTCAAGGTATTGAAAGTAATGTTAAAGTAATTTCATAGTATTTGGAAAGTAATTGTAATGCGATGTAATTACTTTTAGTTTGCGGTAATCTTTAATGTAAATTAAATTCGTTTCCGCAGTTTTCAAAAAATAATTAGTAATGTAATTTAATTTTGTTTTTAAAGTAATTTTGTCGTCTCTGCACGTGACCATATGTTACGTGAGGTTAATTGTTCCGCTAAATTTAACGGGAAAATTGAACTCGTTGAGGCACATGGACATGCCTACATAGCCCTCAAAACATAGTGTTTCTCTGGATTGTCTTGACTGGAGGTCTTCTCCCTCTTTAGGAATATTGTCACGAATGACAAATGATGAGGCGAAGCGAAGAATAACTGAAAAGACTGACCGTTTAGTGAGGTGAACTTGTGCCCAAAACAAAATAGAAGTAAATAAGCGTCGCAGGCGTCGGTGTCTGTGAAACAGCAGGATCCAGCGCTGGAGCGAGACTGACTGCGGCTTGCCACGCCCCTTTTGTACACACGTAAGCTTCTGGAACAATCGGCGTAGAAGGTTCGGCGCTTAGAACATTTTATCCTCGAATCAGCAACACAGTTCTCGAATTTACCAGAACATCCCATTACGTTACAGAGTCAACAAAAATGTGCACCCGCGGCCAGGCATCGAACCTTGGCTTTTGGCGTGAAGGGCAAGTGCGATAACGGTTAGGCCACGAGCGCGCTGCCTGCTTGGTCAGCTGCGCGCGCGGCAATATCATATGATCTTCCGAAATCTTATGAACCCTTGTGTGTTCTAGTCTTTTTTATAAGCAAAACCTGTCACTGAACTTCAAAAGTAATTTTTATTTCATTTGAGCAAAAGTTACTCGAAAAAAATATGTAAACTACTGCTTGCCGAATTAAAAATGTAATTGGAAGTTGTTAAATTACTCAGAAAAATCGGGGAACTGCAGTAACTCGAGTAGAGTAGTTGAATCACGTACCAGTCTGGCGGCTTAAGAGTTCAGGGGAATCTCCTCCCATCTCTTTCCACTTTGGCAAAGCGAACGCTGAAGAGGATGTCGCCTCTCTCCAGCGCTCACTCTATTAAAGTGGAAAGAGGTGAGAGGATCTTCCACTGAACCCTTAATCTGTCACCGGCTATTCGCGGCGAGAAGTTTGGGGTATCGCCGCCTGGTGGAATTTTTCTCACAACCCAGAATGAGGATACTTCAACTTGCTCCGCTGGTGCAAGCACGTGTGCAATGCCAAGCTTCTATGCACTATGAAAATTAAAACATAACCACGTGGGTAGCACGTGCACAAGTGTTACGGAGCTGCTACTCCGGAATTGAAATGATTCCGGAATCATGCCGCTTTCTCGGGACTCCGGAACGTAATGCGAATGGAATGCCGGCAGCGCTGGGAGGAATGGCATGAGAATGGAACTGTATATATTTGGCCCGGAATGCAGTGGGAATGGAATGGGCTCGGTTCTTATGCGAGCTGTGTCGATTATCATCTAGGGCCTACGGGCTGATGGCGCAGTTAGATAGCGTAGGGTAAATGGCTATTGAAACAGCATCATTGCACTGGAGGTGACTGACGGCTTGATTGTCTCACTGGCTTACGCTCCTTCGAGGGTGAAAACGGTGTGCTCTCAATGAAGAAACCAAAACGGAATAGTTGCAGGCGGACCAGGTGTCGCTCTGGCTCCGCGTGACGCGATTAGCATGTATAGCTTTTAACCAGGGTGTCGAACCGAACCCGAACCGAAAACCGGAGCAAGACCGTTATTTTTAACTGAACCGGAACAAAACTGCAACTCAAATCAAATATTTGATAATGAACCCGAACCGGAACGGAACCGCAATTTTATGTGGCGGTTCCCGGTTCATTGGAAACGGTTTGGTGCCATAATATGTGAGCCGCGCCTTCTTGCGGGTGGCGGCGGCCAAGCAAATGAAATATTCGCGACGGTGGCGTCAGTGGCTCAGTTTTGATTAAACAAACGGCAGCGACGACATGGAGACAGCTAAAAAATAATGAAACAAGGAGGTTTATTTCACGTCTATGTGCATCACGAATTGGTGTCGGTGACGAAACGTACAGAGGTCGGCATCTTTGGTCGCCCTTATTCACCCTCACCCTCACAGCCACACTCACCCACTCACCTAAGCCCCTCACTCACCCTCACCCTCACAGCTACACTCACCTTCAGCCCCTCACTCACCCTCATCCTCAAAGTAACACTCACCTTCAGGCCTTCACTCACCCTCACGCACCTCACACACTCATGGCCCTCATGCCCCTCATGGCCCTCATGCACTCACCGCCCTCACGGCCCTCACGCACTCATGGCCCTCACGCCACTCACCGCCCTCACACCCCTCGCTCACTCATGGCCCTCATGCCCCTCACGCACTCATGGCCCTCACACCCTCACACACTCACCGCCCTCACGGCCCTCATAACCCTCACGCACTCATGGCCCTCACGCCACTCACCGCCCTCACGCCCCTCAGGTCTCATGGCCCTCACACCCCTCACACACTCACCGCCATCACGGCCCTCACACACTCACGGTCCAAACAGCCCTCACGGCCCTCACCTCACCCCCACACTCATGAATTTTCCAGGTTCAGAAACTCGCTCATCCTCACCTCACCCGTGAAGATGAGGGTGAGTGAGGGCCCTCATGAGTGAGGTTTGCCGAGGTATGGAAACGTAGACTACTATACTACTTTTTTTTTTTTCGTTTTACCGTGGACGCTACGAGCAAAGGACGTTACGAGCCACCGAAATTAATTCATAGCCCGGAGGGCTACGAATTAATTTGATGATTTGGCAGCAGCGCGGCATTGAAGCGACGTGCTAAACCCCTGCTACGCCATCCTACAGGATACCCATCATCAAACCCTGCTCTACTGAGTCAGCGATACGTGCCGTGCCGTGTGACGCCGCTATCACCAAGTGCCAAAGGGACTGCCATTGGCGGACCACTGTCTGACACCAGGGGACCAAGCCTTGCTGGAACCGACACTTTTCACCGTCCGGTCACTTGGCAGCAGCGCGGCATTGAAGCGACGTGCTAAACCCCTGCTACGCCATCTTACAGGTTTGCAAGATTTTTCCATTTGAATCTTTGCCAGATATTGTCGCCGCAGCTGCTGCCACTGTTATTTGTGCCTTGTGTGTTTAGTGATTGTGGTTTGCGATACATAAAATGGGAAAGGACGACCAAAAAGACCTTGTAAAGGCGTTAGACGAGTTCCGCCGTGAAATCAGGGCAGATATGCGAGGACTGAGGGAAAGTGTGAAATTCTGTAACGATACATGTGACGGCGTCAAGGACATCAAAAATGAAATGAAAGAACTGAGGAGGGAAATACAGCAACTAACAGCGCGCAACCAAGAACTCGATGCAGAAAACTGCAGACTCAATGCAAGGGTCGAGGAACTGGAGCAATATCAAAGATCAAATAACATAGAAATCAAAGGAGTACCATCGGAGGGGGACCCTACTGACGTTGTTAAACGAATCTGCAGTCTTATTGATGTACCAGTAAATGACTCTGACATCGACGTCTGCCATCGCGTGCCAACGTTTAGGCAGGACACGAAAAACATTATTGTGCGTTTTGTTCACCGCACAAAGAGGAACAAGGTCCTGGAAAAGGCAAAAAAGCATAAATTAACCACTGCGTCGCTTGATTATGGAGGTACTGCCTGCCCCATATATGTCAACGAACACCTCACGAGTCTTAACAAAAAATTACTTGGAGCGGCCATCGCACAAAAGCGTAGAGTGGGATGGCGTTTCGTGTGGTCGGCCGGCGGAAAAATTTTCGCGCGCAAAAATGACACCGCTGAAGCAGTTCGCATCATGTGCCTTGATGACGTTGCAAAAATTGCAAACTAAAAAAAAAGTTGAGCTATCGTTTTAAATAGTAACCATGAAGTTTCAATGGCTGATACTTCGCCTAAATGCAAATATGTTGATCGCTTATCTTTTAACGAAGAATTCAAATGCTCCGAACCAAACTTTTCTGTGATGCATCTAAATGCGAGAAGCATAAAAAATAAGGAAGACAATCTTAATGACTTTTTTCTTCCCTAAGCGTAAAGTTCGATGTTCTCTTGTTCACGGAAACATGGCTATCAGCAAATGACGCAGCCCCAAATATTCAAGATTACAAGTATGACGGACTTGTTAGGGATAAACGGAAAGGCGGAGGAGTGGCAATTTACACGAAACAAGGTGTATCGTACGAAGTTATTGACGATTTCTGCAAACTTGATATCAACATTGAATGCATGACAATTATAATTAAAAACACAGTTATTGCTGTAGTGTACCGCCCACCTTCGGGCAGCATGTTGGCTTTTTTGAATTCATAGATGAACTACTCCGTTATGTGGGTTCAACCGGTGCCTCACTTATGATACTTGGAGACGTTAACATAAACATGACTTCTCAAGATACAGACGCGAGAGAATTTAGTGACCTTCTAACCCAATATGCTTGTGTAAATTTGATCACGATACCTACCAGAGTGACTGCTGAAACTGCGACTACGCTTGATATCTGTCTAACTAATTTAGAAGAAAAATATACTACGTCAGGTGTCTTCACTGAGAATATTAGTGACCATCTGCCTATTTATTGTTTAAGCTCTGTTTCTAAAACGAAACAAAAAAACACAAACGAACCATACTTTTTTAGGGAAATAAACTCGGAATCCTTAGCGAAATTCTATAGTCTAATAGAAAGAGCGGACTGGAATGCTGAATGTTCAGAGTGCAGTGCTGATGTAGCCTATTCTACTTTCTTGAATAAGTTCAAAATGTGTTATGATGAAGCGTTTCCTCTTAAAAGAGCAAACCCCAGAAAAAAAAAGCAGAGGAAACCATGGGTCACTTCTGATATGTATAAAAGAATAAGTGATAAGAACAAAACGTATCATGCATTCATTCAGACTCGTGATATAAACCTGCTACATGAATTCAAAAAGAAAAGAAACAAACTGAACTCGGAGTTAAAAAAAGCCAAACGTATGTATTATCAGAGCAAATTTGAGAGTATATATGACGACCAACGAAAGATATGGGAAACGATAAACGACATGTCAAACAGAAAGCAAAAAGACAGCCTTATAGAAGAATTTTTGTTGCAAGACAAGATTGTAACTGGCAAAGAAGCCGCAGATAAGATGAATCAGCATTTCATAAATGTAGGGAAGTACCCACAAGTACAGGTAAACAGTAGTGGCGAAAACTTGAGTGTAGATAGCCTCATGAATTCTATAATGTTGGTCCCGGTATCACCTTCAGAAATTGATGAAATCATAAAAAATCTAAAAAATGATTCGGCAGCCGGTGAAGATGACATTAAGCCCCAACCTATTAAATATGTAGCGTCGATAATAACTCCGGTCCTGTCTAACATAGCAAATAAAATGTTACAAAGCGGAATTTTTCCAAACAAACTTAAAATTGCCAGAATTCATCCTGTCTACAAAGGAGGGGGAGTAAACAACATAAACAACTATAGACCAATTTCTGTTTTATCGATATTTTCAAAAGTTTTCGAAACTACTATAAAGAATAGGTTGGAATGTTTTTTTAATAAACATAAAGTTATAACATCTTCGCAATATGGATTCCAAAAGCATAAATCTACGGAGCAAGCTCTTCTAGATATCAAAGACAAAATAATTGCAAACATTGAAAGTAAATTATATACTCTTGGGCTTTTCCTGGACCTAAAAAAGCATTTGACACTGTGCAGCACGAAATATTATTGCATAAACTAGGTAGGTACGGTATACGTGGAATCGCACAAAAACTAGTTAAAAGTTATTTAACTGATCGATATCAATACGTAACTATTAATAAGATATCCTCCTCCCACCTAAATATACAACATGGTGTTCCCCAGGGATCAATTTTAGGCCCCTTATTATTTTTAATATATATAAATGATCTGACCAAAATATCTGGCCCGCAGGAAGTAATCATGTATGCTGACGATTCTAACATATTCTTTAGTGGCAAAACAAAACAAAGTATTGAACTAGCCGCAAACGCATATCTCTTAAAACTGTCACAATGGCTTCAAGGAAATAGATTGCAATTAAACTCAAACAAAACAAAATACATAATTTTTAAACCGGTAAATAAACGGGACGCCGATAGTATAAGCATCAAATTTGAAGGCTTGGAACTGGAGCAAGTAAGCGAGCAAAAATTTCTTGGTGTTTGGTTTAGTGAGGAATTGTCATGGAGTACTCATATTACCAAGTTAAAAGGTGACCTGTCCAAAATTATAGGCACTTTGTATAAAATCAGAAATTTTATCCCGTGTTGGCTGCTTAAAAATATGTATCACTCTTTGTTTCTTTCAAAACTAAGCTACGCAATTTTGGTCTGGGGGACAACAACGGCCTCAAACTATAATAAATTAATAGTTCTTCAAAAAAGAATTTTACGTATGCTCGAAGACTACAAGGGGGATTACAGGAATCTACGTACGGAACCTCTGTTTTTAAAACACCACATGCTTAGGGCAAATCAAATATATTACTTTAAACTGCTTCAATTAATCCACAGAAATAGAAGCTACTTAACGCCAGAAAGTGAACTAACACCAGTGTACGATATTCGACGACCGAAACGTAAAGTACCTATTATACGAACAAATTACGGACGACAAACTTTAGCCTTCCAGACTGCAACAATTTTGAATTGTGACTTACTCAAATTGAATTTTGATGTATCTATATCCCAATTTAAAAGAGATTGTAAAACAAATTTACTGTGCAGTGCTATCACATTTTGTTAGATACTGCTCGTCTTTCTTGAGACTGCGGTCATATTTTGTTAGCAATGATCTTGCCTTTCTTGTTTCTTCGTCTTTTGGTAGGTCCTTTCGGTCTATACAAGGTTATTGTATAAAAGTGTTGTTTGTATTTTGGGATTCTTTCTTTGTGCCTTCATGTTTTTCGACATAGTTTTGTCAGGTTATATCTCCTTTGGACTTGTGTGGAACTGTTGTGGTCTAAACGTTTGGATCATGCCGCGTATATGTATCTGGGGCTTATCTGTTTTGGTATGTCTAGGCTAGGAAACTGTATATTTGACAGTGTTAAGATTTGGCTATTGAGCTTACATGAATTTGATGTATATGTACTTAATAAGTATGATGTATTATCTGTGTACGATGTATTATATGTGTATGATGTATTATGTGTGTATGATGTATTATATGTATGTGATGTAGTGTATATGTATGTTGATGCTTGCTGCATGCCAAGAGGGGGTTAAGGCCTTGTCAGGCATTCGTGCCTTTAGCCTTGGACCCCCTCTGCGGAACATGTATCCGCAGACACAAATAAAAAAAAAAAAAAAAAAAAAAAAAAAAGTGTCCTTAACATGACTGCTAAGCGTACATTCCTCAAGGAATGAGAAAGCGAACAAAATCATCAAAATAAAAACAAAACGTTGACGGCTGTCGGCGCTTTTGTTCTGCTGTGGCGAGATCTGGAGGCCGCAAGAGGCGAAGCCGCAACGAACGCGACACTGCGGCGCCGGTCGCCAGTCGCCGAGTGCCCTGGACGCTGTTTGAAGAATCTTTTTGTGTGTGTGTGTGCGTTTTCTAGAAACAGCTAGTCGCCCGTTGTATCTTTCGTCGTTTTTTGTCCTTTTTTGTTTTGTTTTAATCGTCTTTCGATTGGCCTTCTCTGTCTTTCTCCCTTTCAACTCATTCGTTCGGGCAAGTCGTTCGGGCGTGTGGTGTGGATAGCTTGCCGTTTGGACCTGAATAGAGGGTTTAAAATAGCGCACTCTAAAGCTTTGGGCACGCAAGGAATAGCGTCATCCCCACTGCGCACCCGCCGAACGCTAATTACGTTTTGCGCTTTGCGTGCGCTATTTTTGCGTACGCTATCTTTCTAAAATTGCGTGTGTACGCAAAGAGCCTTGCTACACAATCTTCCTTGGAATCCTCCAAGGAAGATTCGTGATGAGAAATCGGCTAACGCCAAGACGAGCACAGTTAAGAAAATGGTGGTCCCCAGGACCATGGCTGCGGCCGCTTTTGTGGTGTCGTGAGGGTAACGTCGGTGGCATCCTCGCGACTGCGATTTTCAATACGAGACGACATTGCACTCGGTTTGGAAAACCCAGTAGGGTCGGGAACGATCACCGGCAACTTGACACTTGCGACGAGCGAACATTTTTCGCCACACCTCTTGCCGAGGCAACGCAAGCGGACAGGACCGGTCGACCGCTCGCCTCACATTCTCATGTTTAAACAAATCTGAAATGTTACTCTGGACCAAATTTTTGTTTTTTCTCAAGTTACAGCATTCCTTGCGTGAAAGAAAAATTGTGACTGTACCTTGGTGGCGTTACAAGCGCGAGGTGCATGGGCTGTTGCGTCGCGGCTGAGAAGCGCCATTCTAAAACTCTATCGCGCAGCGTGCGTTAACACAAGCGCTAAATTTAGCGCTAACGTGCGCTAAAATTGCGTACGTTATTCTAAAACTTCCTAATGAGCACCTTATCAGTCTGAGGTCGTGTATCAGTACTGCGAAAAGACGCCAGGCTAGCAGTCCTACTCCACTGGCTAAATTTCTCATCTACCCTGGGTAACTGTCACTGTACGTGCTGGCTGATTGACTTCACATGTGAGTACTGTACTTTCGTAGTTTCAAGCACTTGCATAACCACGTAATTTTCATAAAACAGTGTTTGCGTTAAAAAACCAAGATCACAAAACGAAATCAAGCATATATTTGTTTTGCTGCCCTCGCTTCCGAAGCACAGCCTCTGATGACCTATTTTTTCTTTAAATGCAGATTACGCAGTGTTGAACTCAGGGTTGGGCAGAAATACTCAAAAATGTATTTGGAAATAAAAATACTGGGATACATTAAAAAAGTATCTAAAATACTGATACTGAAATATATCTGTAAAAGTGTATCGCGATACGTATCGAGAATACATTTTAAATAGAGGCAAAAAGTATTTGGAAATACAAATACAGGAATACATTTTAGGGAGGGCAGAAATACAAATACATAAATACTGGTACTGCAATACATTTTTCAAATTTATTTGAGACGCGAAATGAGATGAAGCTTGAAGTTTGAAGTGGAAGATTTTGATCCTGAAATTACTTTCCCGTAGGCATGGCACTTTGCATTGAAGGTAGTGATTTCGAACGACGAGAAGTCTTCAATGGGCTAAAAAAAACGTTCCATCAAGGGCTGACCGCGGTCCCTTCCCTGACATCCTGCCTGTCTGACGAGGGATGCGAAAAGACTTCGACCTCTAAATAAATTCTATGTCATCCTAAAGCCCATCAAAACGCCACCACGCCTCTGTTCAATAAGGACATCCCTGTCAACATTTATCACATGACGTCACAGTGAAATGAACTGGTGTTTTTTTATCTGCAGGTGTGACTTTGGACATGAAACCTTACCACGATGCTGTTTCGTTGTAGGTTACCTCGTTGAAAATCGTGCAGGCAGTGTCATTTGGAATTTTCGAGAATAGTGAACCAGCTGAAGCATCCTGGAACACATGTCTTATCTTCTGTTACGGTTGAAAAAACGATACGGTGGCATCCCTGTTCTGAAGGTCCTTCCTGCCGACCCTCCGCCACCGACGCATAGATTGCAGTCCTCAAATTTCGTCTTGCATACTCCAAACAGAGACCTCATGGATTGCGATCTGATATTGCCGGCACAGGTTCGAGCTCTCCGAGAAACAACACGCCCGAGACGAGTCGCAGGTGTACGAAGTCTGGGTTGGCACAGCGAGGCCACGTCTGGCCTCCTTCCTGGGTTTCGGATCACCAGAGCAGCGGGTCACTTTCACGTCGGCTGATGACGTAGCCTTCAGCCATGCAATATTATGGGCGTAGCCGCAGACACATTCGAATACGTGTTGAACTTCACTGCGTGAGTCATCCTACTATTTCAAGTCAACCACCACCACGCTCGTGCTGCAGCGGACTGTGACTCAGCTTTGCCGGCTGGGTGTACTGTGAACGCCAAAGCAAAAAAGACGGTTAGCAGCGGGCTTTGGATGCCAGCAAACAATGACTCAAGAAACCCCTACCTAAGGACCTGCGACACAAGATGCTCTGACTCCACTCCTGGCACGCCACCTAGCTGGTTCGAGTCCCCGACTACGCAACACTTCTCAGAAGAGAGAAGAGGACGCATAGAAAAATAGTTTGGAGAATCGGAAGGACCCTCGGTCAACATGGTAATAATGCCCTTGCATCTCCTTGAACCTGGTGCCCTCAGAAGTAAAAAAAAAAGTGTTCGGATTTGCTTGTTTTTTTTGCGCGGGGGGGGGGGGGGGGAGTATTCCTCAAGAGATGTAACGAAATACATTTCACCCTGATTGTATCGCGATACAAAGAAACATTCCAAATTTATTTCGATACAGGAATACAGATACTGGTGAAAAGAATGTATCGCGATACAGAAATACAGATACGAAATGTATTTCTGAAATACTATCGCGATACATTTGTATCGCGATACTGCCCAACCCTGGTTGAACTCGACTTTCCTTGTTAACAACTGGGAGGTGTGATTATTTTTTAGAACCTCTTTGAACTGGTTTGCTTTTGGTGAAACCGGTAGCCGAACCGTTATTTCAAAAGCATTAGTGAACCTGCAGAACCGAACCGGAACAAAATACAAAGCTACTGAACCAGAACCCGAACAAACCAGAATATCGACCGGTTCGACTCCCTGCTTTTAAATTGTTACCCAGCCGATCTTCTAGTGTTTGCGTGGGACACAAATAAGGAATAGGAATGAATATGTCAAGAAATCGCAAGAATCGTACAGCAAACATAAAAGTTTACGTTCTAAGGCAGGATCCATAATATGGTGCTAGAGTCGCTTGTGCTGGCGCCGTGTACAGAGTACACTATGTCAGCGGTTTTCTGTTCTTTCCGCAGTCATTTAGGGCAGACATACGCGGCGTCGCTTCCGACATCGCACTAACGGTGCTGTTGTGCAAGTACTCGAAGCAGAGAGCAAGATAGCTTCTTGCGCCACGCACGAACTGGACATTTTTAAGGCCTCATCAAACAGACAACACGCTAACTATGTATCTGCGGAGCATATACACTCTGTTTGCAAAGAAAATCTGTTTTTTTAATTTTTAGCGTTTGTTGCGACTCGCGAAATTTTACGCTTGATGGCGCGATCGATGTCTGCAGTGACTCCAATTGCCACGAAGCGCTTTGTGCGATCACCCTTCCGCTTAGTAGAATGAGGGCTTTGAGGAAGCTTTTCCACACTTTTTCAGTCATCTCTCCGTTTGATGTCAGCACCATTATGCTGCTTTTATTCTGGTAACACAATGTGGCTGTCAATGGCCCTTTCTTCACGTTTAGGAACTGGAGGAATGGAATTGTGGAGTTGCAGCCATTCGAGGAGTGGGAATGGGCTCTGTGTCTCCATTCCGAGAAGTTGAAAGGAATGGGATTATCGGAAACTAATTCCCCGGAATAAAAGGAATGGGAGGGGGTGCACGTTCCGCAACACTGACGTGCACTACCCAGCGTGAGGAAAATAGAAGCGCCCCTCGCGAGCTTCTCAGCAAGAATAAGTTTGATTTATGATGGAGGAGAGTGCATATTGCAGCACGCGTCGGCGAGAGAGCGCGTGCGTGGCCGAGTGGTTACCGCACTTGACTCTCGTGCGGGTAGCCCAGTGTTCGATTCCTGGGAGTGGCGCGTCTTTTATTTATTCTTTCAATTTAGATTTCTGGTAATTGCAAGAACCGTTATGGTTTGTTCTAGGTCAGAATGTTCTACGCATCGAAACTTCTAGGCCGATTGTTCCAGAAGTCCACGCGTGTACAAAAGGGGCCCCGCGTGGCGAGCCGGGGTCAGTCTCGCCCCAGCGTACGACCCTGCTGTTACGCCGTCATCAACGCCCGCGACACTCTACTGTTATCTTCTGTTTCGTTTTTGTTTTGGGAACGAGTTCGCCCCATTAAACGTTTAATTCCTTCAGTTACCATCGCTTCATCAGTTGTCATTCGTGACAATATGTCGGTTCAATCCTGAGTGAGTGCTTCTGTACGCTGTTTTGCTCATACTGCCATGTTAACGAAGTCCGTCCTCCTGGACTGACATCCGCGGACGTGCATGTGGACGGTCATACAGACGGACGAACGGACAAACAAACCACTTCAAGTAGTGAGTGACGTCGTTAGAAATGCATTTTATGCATTCTGGCTTTCAACGCGCGGTCGCGGTTAATGAAACGGATCAAATTATACCTTGCAACTCCCGAATCCTCTGAAGTCTCATCGCCCCTCGCTAGTCAGCTGGTTTTAACTTGTTTTTGGACGTAAAACATATCGTGGGTGGTGTCTCAACAACATAACCTAGTGATTTTCTCGACGAAGTAGTCTTGTGTCCAGCCCCCCTTCGCTACCTTTCACGTCGAAAGCGACTCTCATCCATTCCTGCGACTGATGAAATTGCACGGTAAATTGCGTTGGGTGTGTTGCATTGACGAGAATAATTAGCGATGTGGAAAAGAATCTCCCAGCGCTTTTCCTCGGCCTCTCCTTCCACGGGAGGTCGAGGTCGCAGCTAGGTGTCGCGACAAAAAATAAAAATAGAAACACCTGGCTAGTAAAGCGAGCCGTAAACACGCTAACAAAAGCGCACGTGAAGGCATGAGCATGATCTTGAGGATTCCGCGCGCGCTCAGCGTGCTGGCGGAGCTCCAAAGTTGCGGCGATTCCGGCGGCGTCCAGACGCTGCGGATCAGATTGTTCCCTGCCTGCAACTCGGACAAGCACGAGAAGCGGCGCCGATCACATGGTGGGTGTGTTTTCAAACGGCTCAAAACGGAAGTGTCGTCGCTCTACTTCTTCTTTAAAAAGTCACACTCTAGAGGTCCGTGCTTTTAATTTCTTGCATAAAACTCGGTAAGAACTCGGCAAATTATGAGGCTGAAAAAAACATTAAAAAAAATTTCAGAGATATGACATTGAGCGTGAGAATGAGGAACGGCATGCTTGGAGTCACTGACATTCCAAAAGATGCAGGGTTCCGCGATTCCTGGGGTCCAGATTGAGGCAGAAGAAAACACCCAAGGCCACATCAGGAACATAAAAGCCGCTCTTAATCTGTAACCGACGACGGTCTCACGAGGCATTCTTTCCGAGGGGATGTTTTCCATGATAACAGGAATGTTGTTTTTTGTTTTGTTTTTCTTGTCATTCGCCCAACGAGGTAGAGGGGCTTAGAGAGATAAACTGGAAGCGGAAAGAGACCTCCACCGGGCCGCCGCCATGTTGCACATTTTTGACCACCAGACACGTGACCATATAGTTTTACGCCTAGATTATTTCACTGTCATCTTAAGCGTGAATAGAGGATAATGACGTTAATTTCGTGGCATGTGCTCGCGGACACCGGCGGCTGCTGGATCGTGGAAAGTTCGTGCGCCACTTATAGTGGGCTCTGAAATGTTTGGTTCAGTATCCCTTTATGGGGCGCGCAAAAACCTACATACCGTCTAGCGCTGCTCCACTACACTGTACTTTCTCTGTTGCCCTGTGACGCGAGTGATTCGTATCTATTCGAGTAGATTACGAACATAGCCACAGTTGATAAGGCGTGACAGCAAACATTGATTTTTGTTTTTATTTTCTGATAGCAACGGCTGATCATTGAAAGTAACTCGCCAGAACAGATGGATGACCCAGACCTGCGCAACCGATATGTATGGAGCAAAGACATGTATGAGCGACAAAAGTTCAAAGCTTTCCCAAAGGGTTAACGCATCCACGCTGCGTCGATCCTTGATCGGTATCCAAGCGTGCGCAGGCCGTGCCAAAGCATGTCCTTTGATCACGCCGCCTGACCACGAAACGCGTTAGACGACTTCTACCGTTTTCTGCGGTGCTGCGCTTTCGTAAAATTTTCTACGGGTTCTCAAAGGCAACTACGAACAGAAAATGTGTCTTTAAGCACGCAGTCGCCCAGCCTCTGCAACGCTCCACCCGGTGGATTTAAAGGAGCCCAAAATGGCCGATTCGGAACTTCCGGTAAACGCATTCGCGGAACAGGGAAGCGCGATCCAGCAAATTGTAATAGAGATCAGTGGTAGCCTCTAGGCATTCTACTCAAACGAAGGCATCGGATAATAGGTGTTCAGATGCCGCAAGCCGTCATCCTTTTCTTCGGATCTTTCTCGTATTGTTCAGGCGGCGTTTGTCGAACGACGTGCTGGTTTGTTCTTGCATTCCAAGAATCACGACGTCTACGCTCACCGACAGCCCCAGAAGGCCGAGTCCCGAACGCTGTATCGTCGCTCCGCAGCCAGTCAGATGGCGCTGCTAGATGAAAAGAACTGGAGTTCCTAGTAGGTTACAAGTCAAGAAGGTAGCGGCAAATGCCCCTCAAAGGGAATCCTATATCCCTCCGCCACCTCCGCATCCAATAGCGTTCCATCGTTTCCGTGACGTCGCGGCCAACGCGTGAGAAGGGTCTTGCCTTTCTATACATATTTGCTTTATCTTTCGACTTTGACTTAGCATTGTGGAAGCCACGAGAGGGAGATTAGAGTCTTCCCCTCCGATGGAAACAAAGAAGACTTTCGGGGATGAGCTTCCCCCTCCGATAGATACAAAGGCTGCTTTCAGGGGCTTAGTTCCCCTCTCCGATGAATACAAAGGTCGCTTTCTTAAAAAGTGGGGGTCGAAGACAAGTTGGCACCACTCTGTGGCCATTATCTATCCATTGAAGCGGAACAAGGAGCGTTTACAGTGAACTCTTCTTTCGATTGCGGAGGGATTTGAAACCGGCGCACCACGCTTGTGGGAGGAGCTTCTCCTACCTTCTTAACTTGTAACCAGACATGTACACGTTACCCAAAAAAGTAACTAAATACCGTTACTTGTTACTCGCTCAAAAAGTAACTAAATACGTTACTCGTTACCGATTCTTAAAAGGAACGCGTGAGTTACCTCAAAAGTAACGAGTTACTTTTCAGGTTACTTTGAAGACCAAATACACAACTGTTTTTGTTTCATGGTTTATAGTTTTCCTTTCAGTAGTCGTTGCCCTTAAGCAGCAGCTGCCTGTCGAAGTTTTCCTCAGTTATGTTTCCCCGCTTCCTTGAAAATACATTTGCGGTGACGCTGAAGCGTCGTTCTACTGACGCGCTCGAAGGAGCGGCAGTGTTGTGCTTCACGAAGAGCTGGTGACTCTTCGGGAACTGCGCCTTCATTGAGGACAGCGGGTAATGGGCTATGTGCCTTCCCGTGTTTGCAACCTCTGGGTTTACATTCGGTCCATACCCGGTTCTAGAAAGTTCAACCAACGAACCTGATTGTGCTCGCAAAGGACATTCCCAGCTGTAGAGTTCAGTACAGCAACGTTTATCGCTGGACACGTCAGTCGAACTGTTCGACTGACGTGTTCAACGATATACGTTGCTGTATTGTCATACTGTTTATTTGTTTTTCGGGTTTTCCATCTGCCTTTGTCGCAAAAGACACATACTAAGGCTAGAATAAAAATAAGGCCGTTTAAGCGGTGTTGTACACGTTACTCCTCAAAAGTAACGAGATACCGTTACTCGTTACTTGGCCTTAAAAGTAACTAAATACCGTTACTCGTTCCTTTTCTGAAAAAGTAACTAAATACGTTACTCGTTACCGAAAATAGTAACTAGGTACAAGTAACTCGTTACTTGCAACGCGTTACGTACATGTCTGCTTGTAACCGACTATAGATCCCTACAAGTAGCGATGTTCTTTGAAGCGCCGACGGCGTGACGGAGCATGTGTTTTAGGAAGTGAATGGCGGCGCACAGCAGAAAACGGAACGGAAGGACGCCATTTTGTTTCAGCGGAATTCGCTTTGTCATTTGTATCGGCGTTCGTTACTTTAAATAAAAAAAACATCGAGCGACTTCAAGAAGAACAGGGGCGGACACTCAAGCCACACCGTGGGTTTCTTAAAGGGGTCATGAAACGATATCGGGTTGAAATATTCACGACTTGGCAGAGGCGTACTGGTCCCAGTCTGGCCCAAGTATACTCGCACAAACCACCAGTTGATTCAGAAACTTCTTTGTCGCGGTCAGATTGTGAGGATAAATGAGGACTATTTTTTTTTCAGTCTTGCCTTCGCAAAGCTTGATGACGTAATTGTGAGATCGAAACCACCCGCCTGACGACAGTCGAGCGCGGCTCATGGATTGGACACGAGAACTGCCTGAGCACTCAACTACGGCTCGTAACGATCAATGCCTCAGCGGACATTCGGACAGTGGTTCGTGTGTGGCCACTCCGGTGATGAGAACAGCCGAACTATGACAATGCCTGGAGCACGCGTTTTATACTTTGCCAACCCCAACGCGTGGGGTATGATTAACGTTGGCGGCATAGGACATGCACCAGACCACTGAGCCTCTCGTTCTTGCTCCGAGTTGACGGGATGAACGATGCTCATATTTCTCGAATTTTTTCGACGATTGGCATCGCTAAAAAGAAAAACTAAGACAAGATTTTTTTTAAGTCATTAACGCTAGGGAGTGATTTTAAGCAGTATTTAGCGAAAGTAGAAAAATCGTTTCGCCTTTAAGCCAAGCTACGTCATACAAAGGGCAGTCAGCAGACAACTGTTTGAGGTGTAAATTGTTTTCCTCGTATGACGCTCACATTGGTCATAGAAAACGAGATCTGATTTTAGAAGTATGTATGAAGCAAACACGCTTCGAACATGATTAAGGCCTCTTTGCACATACATCAGTCATTATGTGCTGGCCTTCAGGCAGCACATAATGACTGGCTGGTGGCATCAAACCAATTTGCATCGTGACGCTTCTTCTTCTTTTGTGCTCTGGAGGAACGATATCTTGGCACTGACTGTTCTACGGTGGCATTTTTTTCCGCTATTATTTGTAATCTTCCCCCGTGCGCGCTTCCCGTCGGCATCGGGTACTACAGAGAAAGGCACCCCCCTAAAGAGAAGTACATTGCTATGCCCTACATACAGTTATAATTTGGGACTCCCTGGAGCTCCGCTTTATGCGTCCACATGGAGTGAACCAATTACGGGCACGACATACATACGCAACACATGGTCAAAAGCCACGCCTCGTGCGCAAGACCGGTATCGGGGCCTAAGACCCTCTTAACTAATCCATCGCCTTATATGCTCAAATCTTCAACAAAAAAAATCGTTTTTCGGTGATTGCCTTAGCAAGTATGCTAGTTTTTTCTCTCTAGTATTTCGCAGAAAAACATGATCTTACTAGCTCCAAGGACTTTAGATATTATAGTGTAAGGCGATTTCTATCGTTCACCAACTAGCCCAACCACAAGTTCTTCCAGGAATTTATCTTCGAGTAAACAGCATCGCTACACACTCTAAAAAAAAGCCAGTGCGTCTACTTCCCCGCAAAATACTCGGAGAGCCAATCACTGCAACTTGCGGAGGCATGCTCAGGGAATGACGATGCCGAAACTCTTGTTTAGACCAAAAAACGCTTTCTGAGTTGTGACATTAAGCAATGGAAAACGTCGCGCTTGCATTGTTTAAATGTTACAATTCAGACTGCGTTTTTTGGTGTGAGCATATGTGTCGGCATCGTCATTTTCTGAGCTGCCTTCGTAAGTTACGGTGATTGGCTCTCCGAGTGTTGTGCGGGAAAGTAGACGCACCGTTGTTGTTGTTTTTTTTCTTCTGTTTTTTTGGAGTGCAGGCGATAATTGTTTGACATAGCCGCTAAAACAGCTTACGCCACAGGGGATTGAAGCGGGTATATTCTCGCAGAATTTTCATTCCCGTTCACACCCTTCAAAAAGTAAGAGAGTTTTATGCTCCATCATTAAGGATTACAATTAGAAAGTCTGTATTACTATAAATAAGGGCGCTGAAAGGATGTAGCCGTGGGTGTAACTCTCTGGGACATCCTTTTTTTCAATCTTAAGGGCGTAACTTTCATTGCTTTGGGTACTCAGTTTGAACATATCGTTATGAAGGTCACACAATCAGGTGGGTTTGCTAAAGAAAACTATAGAGAGCCCAAGAAAAAATAAACAGGTCACCAGCGCCTATAGAGGCGCTCTAACCCAGATTTCGTTTATATTGTGTACAAACATTCCCTCGTATAGATTCTGCGTGCACTCTAAAAATCGCGAAGGTTTCAAAAATCATCCTGAATTTTTCATAACTGACCCTGTTAATTTCGTTCTAAAATCATTACAATAAATCTTAAAAAAGAGTTCCAAATTGTACCTTTAGTTTTGTCCTAGTCTGACACGACCCTCTTATTGAAGGGTCATATGAACAAATATTTCGAATGGGTACCATTATAGCGCCTCGGCAAAGAAACAATTAGGCGTAAATTTTTATATAGCATATGTATCATAAATTTTCTGGTACCACACGTCTGTGTTATTTTTAAAACCAAGATAATCTCTCTGAAGGAAACTATCACGTCTACAAAGGCTGGTGCACAAAGTAGCGGATGAATGTCTTTATTTGTTAGGACCTTCAAGGATTGCAACAATCCGTCAGAAATACTTTTCCTCTGCAAACGCGGTAATTTGTTTTCGCCTTCTGCACTTATGTTTTTCAGGCACTGATATAACTTCATCAAAAAGGATAAAGTATGAAGGCATAACAAGCGTTTAAAAATCCAACCAAAAAAATATGACACACTCCCAACCAGTCGAAAGTGCTGAAACTTCTGCCCTCAACTGTGAAATACCCAATAATGTCCGACAATTTCGTAGAACGTGCTTTATCGTCATCAAACACTCTGGAATAAGCTTCCGTTAGGAACACTGAACTACCCCCTCAACGCAACAGGAACGCGGGCCTTCGCTGTCTCAAGTCCGCATACTGCACCACGTTGCGATCGAAGACCAATCATTACTTTTCTTTCGATTCTAGCGACCAATCATAAAGTCCATCGGTATCGCGCTTCAGTGCGGCAAAACGGTGCACGCAAAGATGAACTGATCATTTGAGAGTGTCACTTCTCGCCATTCTCATCGGGTAAAGTTGCACGAGGGAAGCCGATGGCGGGTGTTCAGAATGCTTGGCGGGGCTGCATGCACCCAGGAAATTCTGGTATGCGGGGAGGGTGTGACTGCCTAACGTTCCCTCTCCCCGGGTGCAGGATTGTTCTGTGACTGTCAAGCACTTTGGAGAAGGCACTACGGAAAAGATGACTCCGATGCCAAGGGAACCCAGGCGGTGAGTCTTTTTTTAATTTATACCTCCTACAGGGTACATTACGCGCCCTTTTTAGGTCTTTAGTCTTCGCACTTTGGGCGTTTTTTACTATTTTCCTGGCTATAATCCAACTCGCCCATTTGACCGCATTTGAATTTGTGCTCGCTCACATGCACCTGAATGTATGCTTCCACCGCGACGCGCTTAAAACGCCAGTTATTGGGGTTTCCGAAAAAAAACACTGCCCCCCCCCCCTTCCTCAGGAAAACAAAGCACTTTAATCTGCTTCATTAAAATACGTACGCCACGAACTCGAAAAAAAATAAAAAAGAATAGCGCAGTGTTTACGTCGCGAAACGATTTTTTCCGGAATGGAAGCACGTTTTCGAATCGCTCCAAACTCCAACCTATACATCGTTTCAGCTTCGGTCAGAGCGCGGCCGATGTTATGAGCCGAAGGGCCAATCAAACAGCGCAAAAAGCGCAACGTCATGGCGTGCTCTCGGCAGTTGATAGGACCAGCCAGTATTCGCCGTTTCTCTGTGCGTGCTCCTCTGCCGGCTAGTTCTATAAAGCGCAGAGAGCACGCCATGACGCTGCGCTTTTTGCGCTGTATGATTGGTCCTTCGGCCTATAACATCGGCCGCGCTCCGGACCTAAGATGAAACGAAGTATAGATTCAGAATATAAATATCGCGCAAAACAAATTTGCTTTGCCTGAAAAAAAAATTTTTTTTTTTGTGGCATACGCTTTTATTTTGCATCTAAAATATTTTTGGGGTGAAAAAAAAAGGGGGGGGGGGGTTCGTGTTCCTTTAATCAGCTTAGCCAATAAAAATGGCAAGTTGTATTGTCAGCCAATGATTATGGGGTATAAGTGTGAAAAGTAAAAGGTGCCCCGTCGCCGCCACTCAGAACACTCAAACCACGTGTCGTTGCATTCCATATATCGCTCGTCCCGTGAGTTCAATGGATGAATGGCAGACCCGTTTCTTGTATTCCTACTGCATCGCGAAGCAGTAGACATCCGCACTCTAAAAAAAGGCCCGTGCGTCCACTTTCCCGCACAACGCTCGGAGAGCCAATCACAGCAATTTACCGAGGTATCTCAGCGAATGACGATGCCGAAACATCTGTTTAGACCGAAAAACGCAGTCTGAGTTAGCTGTGACATTAAGAAATGCAAGCGTGACGTTTCGACTGAGAAAGCACTTTTTGGTCTAAACATATGTTTCGGCGTCGTCATTCGCTGAGCTGCCTCTGTGTGTTGTGGTGATTGGCTCTCCGAGTGTTGTGCGGGAAGGTAGACGCAAGGGCTTTTTTCAGAGTGCAGAGCCCTCTGAGTGTGGGTACACACGTTGGTGAGCAACGAAGCCGATTGGTGAAACGTCGGGTGCGGTTCCTAAGCAAGTCAAGGTTTCTCTCTCGAGATCGTTTAACAAAGGGCGCTGTGAAACACTGGAAGCGTCGCGAACCCCGTCATTTTGTCGATGAACTTGGTGAGGACGCATCAGGTACAGAGCGATGCTTACGCCACCTTTGACGTCTGCTTACGAACAGGAATTGGTTCACTGATATCACAGAAATCAGCACCGAGCAGCGCACAATGGAACCTTGTGTGCCGCTTATTCGGCGTTATCCGCAACTTTTTAGATATGCTTATTGCAAGCAGAATGCTCTTAATCGTCGAATGCTCTAAAGCAGTGGTGTAACGGGTCCTGCGAGAATATCGACGATGGAGATTTTCACGAGCCTATGGTCACAGCCAAAGAAACTGCATGGGCGCGACTTCTGAAGTTCACTTTTCTGGCTTCGTTCTTGGGCGGTTGTAGCACTCTCATCTCATTGGCTGGGATAATCAGGTGCACTTGCACACCCTGCAGTTTTACGCTGACCTATTAGTGACGCGCACGACCGAAACCATCGCTGTGGTCGAAGTTCGCGATTGGCCAAATCAATTGCTTCCTGTATTATTATATTACATGCCCAATCGTCGGTTCACAGCGAGGCAAATCCTGCCCATCACGCCATGGCAGATGAAAATCCTGGTCATGACGCCGGGAAAGGGAAACCATAACAAAATAAGTTGGTGGCCTAGTTGGTTGAACACCGTAAAAAAATATTAGCGCAAAAGACAAAGGACAAGGGAGGATAGGACAGGACAAGCGCTACTTTCAACCGATCTTTTAATGAAAAGATAAAGGGAGAAAAGGGAGAAGATAAATTTCGCGCTATTATATTTTTATGAAAGGGAACCACAACTGGGCGCCACCGAAGCATCTCGGCGCTAATATAGACTGTCGTTTGGCGTCCCCGGTGCTTCTTCAGGCCCAGCGGAAATGCATGGGGAGGGATCCTTTGAATTCCGAGAGTATATAAAGAACCAATCCGATCTGTGTGTAAAACATCATTCATGTATCACGCTCTGTGCCATAAAGAGCAGATAAACGAGGCGCCCGAAACACTCGACGGTGCGGGCACCCTTCCGGAAACATCGCGTCCCCATAAAAAGGACTTTGTCGCCGCGAACATTTCATGGGCGGCTTCGCACGGCCATAATTGCGGTGGTTAGTGCCCGACGGCGACTCAGAAAAAAATATACCCTTAACCAAGGACGCGTTCTGCAAATAGGTTGTCACCGAGACTTGGCTTCGCTTCCTCCAAGACGACTTGGCGTATCTCCACTGGACACTTAGTTAGGAGTGGTGAGAGCACGCGAGCAACGTAATCCGTTCAACCTTAAGTTGAGATGAGGTAGAAGTTAAGTGGCTGGTTGGACCAATCCAACGCCTCCCTTTCATCACTCGACTCCGATCGCTGCGCTTGTGTCTGGCTGGAATCATGATCACGGGGAAAAAGAAAGACGCGGGACTGGTCCCACGAGTATAGAACTTCTGCCGCACTGTCAGCTTAGCGGTGAACCAAGCTGGCGAAAGCGAGTGCTTTCCGAGCGCGAAAATAAACCCATCCTCGTTCGGTCGTTCTTATCGGACGAGAAATCTTTTGGAAGAAGCTCGAAAGGCGTTGTGTACCTGCCTGGAACTGAAAGGAATTACGTGATTCGGAGACGCCATTACGCAACTTGTTCTGCTTTGAGACCCCACTTGTTTCGATTCTATGTACTTGCTTCTTGTTATTGTTTCTCTTCTTGGTTTTGTCTCGCTAAAAGTGGCCGGAATTTCCCCCTTGGCGAGAGTTGTCCTTGACAATTTGGCGAGCTTTTTCGTTGCCGAAGCGAATGTATTGGCGCTTATTGCGTCGACTCGAGGATGAGAACCGCTGCAGCATGTATATTGGGGTCGCTACCTAATTTCATTTTACTTTTGGCAATGATAAAGGGGAATGACGACGATGAAGGCTCGTTCACGATACCCTATCCCCCATTGACTCTCCCTCTTTTCTGGTTGGAGGGGGCAGAGAGGCCAGGGCAGTTACAGTGGTATAGTTAGTGACGGAACTAAGCTGTTGAAGGCAGCCGGTGGTAGACCTTTGGAGCGATTCACGTGGAGAGCCTCTGGAGTGCGACGGGCGAGCGTCAAGGGGCGAAGGCAATGGAGCGACGACGTGGGGGTTCTCGACGGTGCGCTAGGGCCCGATGTATTTCTGGCAGTGTTGTACGGAGCGGAGTTCTAAGGAAGGACATTTCAGATACGCGTTCTTTTTAGAAGAAACGGAGACACGTTGCAGCTCCATTTTCCATCGGTGGAACGGGAACTCGTCACAATTTCGAGGGAACGGCGGGAGGAACGGCGTTCCTTTTTTTCTTATCTATAGATCTGTAATTTTACCCGCATTCAATAGGCGTTTAGGCTCTTGTTTTTATTATCGAGTATTTCAACCACCGACTTCGAGGGATGAGGAAGTGTTCGAGAGATAGTCGAAAACAAAGAAACGGAAGAAATGTGATCGTGGCGACACGACTCGTAGTTCGATGTGGATGATTTCCCTCGTCTCTCTTTATTTTATCTACCGATTATCCGGACAAATTTCTATTTAAATAGGCCAAAGTAAGGTTAAAGTAACGACGCGTTCCAGTCTTCGAAATGCACCGAAAACGCGTTCCTTTCAAACCATTGGAACTTGTAACGGGAACTCGCTCCAAGATTGCGAAGGAACGAGGAACCAGCTTTCGTATCCCTTTAAGAGGAACGCGTGCAACACTGAGCAAGAGACGTCAGAACTCCGAACTCTGCTTGGAATGAATAGTGACTGAAAGCCTTGTCTCTGCTCCTCTTCGAACGCCTTCGATCGCCAAACGCTAGCGTCCATCGTTCCGCGTTAGCGTTCGAGCGCGTTCAAAGAGCGAGTAGAGGCAGCTATAGCTTTCCGTCGAACCACTAATCATTCCAACCAGAGCTCAGAGTTTTGACGTTCTCGACGCACGCTCTCGTCTCCTCAACTCCTTCACTTGTTCGCTGCATAGACATTACATCAGCAAACGTCTTATGAAACCTTGCTGTTTGCACTTACGCTCAACCTAAGCTTGTAGATGATAAGATGATCCTGCCTTCTGAACTACGGAGCAGCTTTTAGAGCGAAGGACCGAGGGTGACAGTTTTAAAACAAAACTGAAGTGCTCCGTCACTTAGGAAGACTTGAGGCGCGCATGGCGGAGACTGAGCATATTATGTGTAAATTTAAATGTTTCTAGCTCGTTTTTCTGTGATTTTTTTTTTAATTTCGCCCACAATTTTTTAATTTCCAATTTTTTTTAGTGATGTACATTGTAATGTTCACTTTTTCTTTGGTGATATGTAAGAAATCTTCATTCCACCGAAGTCAGCTCATGATCTCGCTTTGTGTGTCTCTTTTGTGACACTAAGCGAATACCTATTAACCGATGGTTGGACTTAACAAGGTCCTGCCACTTGGAGTCTGCAAGTTCTATATGGAAGGGTGTCAATCCGGAAATTTGCATTTAACCTAAAATGTTCCGATATAAATTCGCACAATTTAATCTTTATCTGTCATTGTAAAGTTTACCAAGTTAAAATTATGACGGAATACAAACGGACAGACATCAACGAGGCAAATACCGACGGGCTCTGCACGTTGGCATAACCCTAGTAGCGTAACGAAGAACCTTGAATTTGACTGGCTATCTAGAATTATTTGATATGATTGTAAAAATTAATGTAACGTAGCTTCTCGTGCATTCTATCACATAGCGCGCCCCTTTTGTCTTCTGCTTACGACTGTGAGTTTCGGGAAAGCCGGATGGATGGATGGATGGTAATGTCTATACCCTTTGTAGCGGGCGGCAGCTTGCGCCACCTAGCCTAACATTTCGTCCTCCCCCTTTTTTTTAATTGGTATGAATTTTGTTATAACAGACCCCCCCCCCCTTCTCTTTTCAAGTGAATTTATTGCTGTTTTTTTTAAATTAACAGTGTTGCTCGACGCTCTCCTTCCGTGCCGCTGTATTTAAAAAAAGGAACTCACAAGCCTCCACAGGGGCTAAAGCTGCCCGATCAGGCCAATGCGGGCGCAAAGAGGCAATCGTTTTGAAGCGCTGCACACTTGAAGTACTCGCAGAACTCTGGTAGCAATGATTGAACCTCGCCATTGGCCCTTATTCTAACACTCAAAATTCTTTCCCGAGGAATTTAACCGGAGATTGGCACACAAGGAGGAAATTCGTTGGTGTATATAAAAAAGGCGCATATGATCTGTGTGTAGACCTTTGCATCGCCCATCAACCGGGTGAAAAATTATGAGTCACTGAGCTGCGGATGCACGCGGAGGGTCTGGTATACCTCACAGCAAAGCAACAGCGCATGCTCAGAAGGCGTCCCCCAGCCCAGCAGACGACTTTTGCAAAGGTCTATATAAGGAAGGTGACTAAATATGTTTAGCTGAGTGACTTTGCCCGTCCCTGTTTCTTTTTCTAACACTGTGAAAATTCGTTCCTCCTGCTCCAGTGTCGGGTTAACTTTGTCATGGTTAGAGCCCCTCAAGCTCTCGAGGTTAGAGCGCCTTTCTAAAGTGGCAATATTCTTTGGGAAGGCAAGTGCCACCTTTTCGGCCGAGGCCACCATTTTGCTTCCCGCAGTTTGGTGACCCTAAATACGCAAAACCGGTAGATCGGCTTGTGCGCATAAAAATTCCGAATTATAAAGTACTCCTTCAGGCCCGGGTACATCATTCAAAGTCGAGGCTTCTTCGACTTGATAATACAACGAAGCATCGAAAATGCGCTCATCGTTACAGTGTTTTCGCGTTATGATTATAGGTGTATCGCCGAAACCAAACGCATAGCTGACGGAGTATGTGATTTACGTGTTCCCAAAGCTATCCTTCGCCATTTCACAAGTTACAATGCTGATTTACTGCGTAAACAGCTCATAGACGATTAAAAGGTCAAAAGACGCGTACTGAACAGGAAAAAAAAAGAAAAAAACAGTACGACACGGGCATCCGTCAACTTCTAACTCATTTAATGTAACACGAAACATCGTCAAACTTTCGAGTTGTGAGTTAACCTTTAACCTGTAATCGATATTAGAAGGTTTGCCTTTTAACCTTTTAATCGATATGTACCAACTAATCCCAGCCAACGTTTCACAGTTCATAAACGGCTACATACGAGGGGGAGGCAAGATGGCGGTTTGACTAGCAGACGGCAAAGTTGTCCTCACTCTGGGAGGGTCGCCAGCCCAGCAACCTTGAGGCATTCTAATCATGGTAAACTTCCACTCGTTTGCGGACTGATTTCTGTAACTGCGATAGCTCACAACTCGATGGGGAAGTACGTCGCAAGGTCACGCAATGACGACCCGCCCCCGTCCGCCAAGGCCCATCAGCTGTGCCATACTGCTCTAATATGCTGGACTATCTCCGTTCAAATCAAATTCTGAAAAAGATATCCAGCATGCCTTCATGGGTTGTTGTCAGCTTAAAAGAAAACACCGAGCTCTGAAGGCGCTGACACGTCGGTACCCTGTATGAAATAAATCCGGAACTGCACTAAAGTAGAGCGAAGGTTTTGAGGTATTTGCGAGATCAAGAAATGGGAAATGGCTGTTTACAACATTGTCAAACGTTTTCCAAGCCAAGAAAAAGAGAATCGCAATGTCGCATTATCAGGAAAGAGAGCTGTACTAAAAGAATCAGCAGATATTCTGTTTTTATTCAGAATACCAGCGGATTGTACAGTTGTCTCGCGGGTTGTCGCAAAAGGCGCAGGCATGCCTGACGAGGCGACAGTTCCCCTCCACCCTCCCCGGTCACATCATTCAGCAAGCCCCCCCAAACAAAAAAAATGCAACAGAAAAAAAAAATCTTTACAAGGATAAAACAAACATCAAAACGTATATAAACAATAAAAAAACACGGCATAAAAAGGACGAAAATAAGAAAAGTGACACCCATAGAGTCAGCCTAAAGCGACAAAACAACATGCTACATTTTTTTTAAACCTGCATAGACGCGGTGCAGGAAGTAGTACCAGTCAATACATTCCTACAAAAAATAACGGCAGCACACTGTAAGTTATATATACATATATATATATCTTCAGATCAGGTGGTTATTGAGAAGGTCGGGTATTTGAAAATCCAATTTCGGTATGCCATTGTTAGTGCGGTTTTTTTAAACTCGTATGTCGGAAATTGTACGTGTCATATTTCCAATGGTAATTTAAAGGAAGCAGTTGATTAAAATTTTATTTGATAATAAATGACTCAAGCTATTTTTATATACACTTTGAATGGTATAATATCCAGTGTTTTCTAATGTGTGGAGTAGAGTGACTTAGGTACGGGTATGGTGAATTTTCGACTAAGTGTAAGGCCCTTTCTTTAGTATTTGCAGGGATTCTATTACTTTTCTTTGCCCAATGGGGCTATGAATGTTTCAGTCTACAGATAACCTCAATAACGTGCAATATACGTTTTTACTCTGCATACGTACGAGGACAAATTTACATACTCGTGAAATAGAACGTCTAGAAACTTTTCTGGTATAACACGTTCGATGATCTCGCTTTGAAATTGAATTTGAATTTCCCCATGAATACATTCACTCCGTGGTGAAAAAAAAGTTTATTATACTTTGTTCTTTTTTTATTTAAATCAAGTTTGTTTACTTTGAGCCAAAACGATAGATTCTGAAACAATGTATTCGATTCGCTCTCAAGTACTTCTAAGCTTGAGCCAGGAAAAACATATTTGTGCCATCAATATATAAAATTATATCTCGATGCTGCCAACGAGCGAAGAAATTCCGCCAGGCGAGGCCGATCTGCGTGATACTTCAGTGAATTACTTCGGAAATGTAATTGTGTTGCATCTACAACTACTGTATTAACTATACTGCTTGAACAACAACATTGTTCAAACAGTATTGTTGATATTAATTAAAGTTAATC
The DNA here is from genome assembly GCA_037355805.1 of Ixodes ricinus. Classification (NCBI taxonomy): domain Eukaryota; kingdom Metazoa; phylum Arthropoda; class Arachnida; order Ixodida; family Ixodidae; genus Ixodes; species Ixodes ricinus. The sequence goes on along the minus strand of JAZHYW010034632.1, from coordinate 57,765 downwards.
TCAGTTGTTTTAAATATGACAGACGGAAGTCATTAAGGATATTAATTGTTCACATCACCATCAAATCATCCTGAATCTTTCGTTCTGTCCTGACAATGGAAGGAACATTTGTTGCATTTTCGGAGACTTATTGCTTCGACAGTTGCTCGGCTACCTGGTGCTGTCCAAACGCCACGAGTTGGCAGAGTGGCAGTCATGAGAAAAGGAGCTATAAATTTAAAGTTCGCAAATCTAAGGCGAAACGTAATTAAACTACAACCTCAACTCCTTTTAGTCAGGGGTATTTAATTAGCTTGAGATATCACTCGAGAGTAACTGAATTCTAATCATGCAATTACCGTCGTTGAAACATTGCCTAAGCATGCATCGCTCGAAGCATCAGAGCAGTGACTGTTGACGCCGCACGCAAGGCGAACGTGACTACGTGAGAAATTCATCGCCGATTCGCTGCATATTTTATTCGAATAATTTATTTCGCTCCATGAAGCGAATATCCTTCACGTGGTGACAATCATCTGGTTGGGCGTTCAAGAGAGGAGAAGAGGCAGCAGAAAATTATAAACAGAGGAATTAACGCCCGGCGATGTTCACTTTGCGCGGAAAAGGGGGGGGGGGGGGGAGGCGGTTTGCCGAAAACGGGCCCCTCTACGCCAGCTCCCCCTTCCCGACTTCCCTACGCGAGGTACGCCAAGTATATGCACACTCACGGAGCCACCCAGAAAGGTTTAACATCCCTTAGATTGAAAACTCCGGATAAATTCAAGGAGAGATCCAGGATTTATTCGGTGATAGAGGAAAGAAACAACGGCTAAGCACGTGAAAAAGAAAAACAACAACAAAACGTGCACGGGCGCTAACACACCACGGGCTGCACTAATTGAGTTCTTTCGAGAAGTTGAGGCGCGTCTCTTTTGGGAAGCTCAGAAGAGCCTTTCTGGCATCGATTTCTTTTCGCGGATTATCCCGATCAATTTTACAACGAAAAAAATGGACCCACGTCGGGTCCCCCTGTGGTGCGCAATTTCGTCTTCGCGATAACCTCCTGAGCGCTAGGCGTTCGCCACGCGTGCACAGCTCCTGTCGCTCCGCCCTCGTTCACACCGGACATGTACACGGTACTAAAATAGAAAACACCTTTACTCGTTACTTACTCAAAAGGTAACCGAGTACGTAACTCGTTCCTGGGATTCAGTAAGGAGCAACGTGTTCCCCCAACTTGCGTCGTTTTTTGCGTTACTCTCCGTGTGTCGTATTTATGAAGTCGCTTCCAACGTTAGGATTCCTCACCTTTAACGCGTTTATTCGAGGACAACTAGGGTTATACCGCCATACCTCGCGCACCTATTGGTATGGTACATCTGGAGTTTTCTCGTCGTGCAAATTACAGGCGCGAGCTGGGGAGAGAACTAGGTTGGGTACCTGTGTAGCATACGTTCTCCTCCGCAACTGTACTTACCCTTACTTTATTCAAAAGTAACGAGAATACAATGCTCGTTGCTTCTCTTGAGAAGTGTAGGTACAGGTAACGCGTAACAAGTTTGCGGTGTGGTCATCTCTTCGATGTCCCCCTGAAGGTTCTGTGTTCGCAAGGCTTGCTCAGCGTCTCCGTGGTATATCACCTAGAAGACAAGGCCTTCCCTGCCAAACGTCATCATTGGTGGCTCCGCGCATTTCGCCTAGCTTGGGTCAGCATCGCCGCAAGCGCCCCTTGCAGCGTCTGATAACAAGCTCGACGCCAAGACTGACCTTTGCGGCAAGCTTGTTTTGTCGCTTGGGGTTCACTAAGAATGACATCATACACAGGCCTTGTCTGCTATTGCTCGCTCGACTCTCGTTTTCGCACTCGTCCAGACGGGCATGTTGTTTACGCTCCCGACCCCGAGATAACCCCGCGCGTTGCGTAAGAGCACCGTCGCATGAATTACGAGGCGGCCAAGTTGCAGAGGCCGCGAGGAGCCGGTAATTACCGCGGTAGCCCACAACTCTCCCGTACCGGGCGAGATCTTTTCGTTAACAAGAACAGCAAAAAAGACGGAACTGGTTTCAAGGACGCAGGTTTTCGCAGCCTTCTATCTTTTTTTTTCTGTTTTTAGTTCTTGTTTTTTTTTCGCATACCGTTTGTACTCGATGAAAGCAAACACTCGCGCATCGAGTCTGGAGCAAGCAAAAGCATCGTATCGCAATGGAGCTGAAAATCACTCAAAGTAATAATAATAATAATACATCTTTATTTGCAAAGAGACGTTTGTACCCCGAGTGGCTTGCTCGGCTAGAACAGAAAGGCGAAAGCCCGTACGCTTGTGCGTCTGCTAGTCAACCACCCGGGGCAGGAGAAAGCAAGGACAAAAACAAAACAGGAAAATGATAACAACATGTAAACGCTAAAAAAGGGATCGCGAGAATGCGCGGCGAAGGGCGGCTGATTCTGTCCGGTCGGTGGGAGGGGGAACGAAGAGACAAGGGGGCGGCCAAAAAGTCCCTAAGGGCAGCCGGGGAGCACAGAGTTGGTATGTCGCACAGTACGTGCAAGCTGTAGATCTGGCTGGCCGGATCGCTTCCCTATTCGGATGTAGGAGCCATAGAGTACCTTCCATAGACCCGTCGAGCAGCCGACACAGTAGTCCAACCCGAGCTATTGCCAGTCCAGCGATGCCGGAGACTCGAGCCTTAAGCCGAGCCTCGTACGGGGGTGGAGGGGCACGCCGGCCCAGCATGCGAAAGTAGAGTGTCCGAGGCCCGACGTTGCACGCCCTTCTAAGGTCTATCCACTGAGGTGGGCCCGGAAATGGGCACCATACAGAGCAGCAGACTCGAGCCTAGGCAGCACCAAGACAGTATACAGTGCGAAACGTTTTAGCAACAACGCGCGGCATGTTGCAATCTTGCTCAAGCTATAATTACAAATTTTATGTTCGTGATCGCTTCACGTGCCCTTGAAAAGACTTCGAAAGAACTCGCCAATACTTTTATTTGTACATGACATATGAGAGTCCAACTACCCAGAACATAATTTGCGGCTCGAAATTCGTTTTCTTGCCGCCCCAAACCGCCGATCGAGAACTGTCCGGTTGGAGTGAAGCTCACTCTCTTCTCCGTAGTCACGTGCCGTTTTTTATGGTTTAGACGCAACCACCAAGGATAATCAAAGTCGTGGGTCATCGAAGGCAAACACTCAGAAAAAAATAAAAAAATATATGATAACAATTTTTTGAGGCATTTAAAAAGCTGCAGATATGTTGAACGAAGAAAAAACCGTAAAGTTGCACACTTACGCGATTTCCGCTGACTTTGTCCTCGTCTACATTTCTTTTTCCTCCCCAGTCCAGTTTCGGTTTCAGTTTCGAGCAGTTGCATTTTTCTACTTTATTAACACAAATACGTGAAGCTCTAGCAAAATATTGAGGGGGTAGTCTTCTCACGCCATAGCGGATGGCCTGGCAGAAAATAACGAAAACAATTTTGGGGTCTCAGTGTCCCTTTAAAGTATCGGCAATCCAGCGCACGTCGATGTGCACGCGCGGGAGATGAGATCGCAAGCTGATTCGCCGATCTTTTAAAGGAGTTCGTTGCAGCTAAAGTTACTGTATATGCTCTGCTAGCGGTGACCATTAGCCGTGACTCGCCACCTGCGCCCTCTGCAGGGACCGGACGTTGCCTTCCGGCTAGCACTCCCATCGTTCTCCTACGTCTCGGTTCCGAATCTCGATCTCAGGGTTGCTTGAATGGCAAATAACGCTATGGCAGATTTTGACGACGTGCGATAAGTCTCTCATGGAATGTGCCACACAAGGCGATGGGTTACGTGAGAAAAGTGTCGCGTTACGCACGAGCGCTATGCTCGATCGACACGCAGGTCACGCAGGTCATATGAGCAATATAGAACCATACAAGCTAGATTGCTTAGATGTCCTTATATGACGTCATCTGACGTCACACACACACACACACACACACACACACACATCACCTCTCTCTCTCTCTATGCTCATGCTCAAACACGTGACATTTTGTGCGTCTCCGAATTCGTCAGATATGATCCAAACAAAACAAAAAAAATTTTAAATTTTTTTTAAAAATATTTATTGTTTTTTTTGCATTTGTAACTTGACGTTTTGCCGCGGTCAATAGCGGCATTCCGAAAAAGTTTAACTTCTTTTGTTTTAAGTCATATTTCTTTCTTTATTTGTTTTAGATGATCGTCAGTCATTGCTGAAACATCCCGTATATGACACCACTAGAATGACGCGAATTACTTCTTTTTTTCCCCGTCATGTGGTGTCGCTTATTTGTAAGTGAGGTTCGATGAGCTGTTCTACCATAGCCTCCTCTATACGGAGAAAGCCTGGTACATCGACGGCGAAGCCATAGGGCGAGCGGCCGCAGAAAAAAAGGAGAGGAGAAGCGCGCGAAGCGGTGACCAATATGGTAGCGCAGAGCAGAAAGGGCGAGATAGACTGCGAGCGCTTGGGTCACGAGCGACGCTCCCCGAACCACGTTTGTTTTTGTGTTTTCGTCACCGTCGTTTTCGTACTCCGGGAGAACGGCTGGCGGCGACGGCGGCGATTCGAAAGGGCGCTGGCAACAATGCACGATGCCGGCGGCGTCGGCAGAGTTGTCGGTGTGCCAGCGGATGCGCCGTCGTCGGACCATCGTGTCGTGCCGCGGAAGAACCAAACAGTTTTGACTGAGTAGTTTCGACGCCCAGGTGCCGAGGACCGTCAATTCAGTGGGAGTGTCCGATTATGCCACTTTGAAGAACGTCGCGTGTATGAGCTTCAACTGGACTACAGGCACAAATAATGTAAACAGTTCGTAAAGTAGTAGTAAAAATGTTTATTGTGGACAGCTGTTACCGCTCGAGCCTCCGTTGAGTAAGCGACGAAGGCTGATGAGGTATGCTAATTACAAAAGTGAACACGTAAATGACAGGTGCAGATATCTACACTGTGTGCATGTCTGTCCGTGTCCCTTCACGTTTTATTTTCTCGTCATCAGCACTAAAACGCGAGTTGCTCTTGTTTCTCCACGGAAGCTAAAGTTGCGTATCATATTACTTGGTTTCACCCTCATGTGCGAGCGAAACCAAAGCTAGAAGCGCGAGCCCAGCGCTTTTTGCGTTACTGCATCGCACGCACACTCGAGCAAAGCAGCAATGCACAAAGCGTCGATGTCGCGCTTCTATATTCGTTTAGTCCTATGTGGGAGCGAAGGCGAAGCTATGGCTATGAGAGGATAGCCCGAGGAAAATCATTAACTGGATAAGCGCGCGTGCAAGGCAGCGAACGTATGAGTGCTCGGCTCGCACGCCTAGCACTGCCTTCGCTCGCACGTAAGATCAAACGAAGTATATCTTTGACTTCGTTCAAACCTAAGGTGAAACGAAGTATATGGCCCATGAATCGCCAAACGCTCCAAGCACCAGATACCGACCTTTCCGGGCAGTTCGTCGCACAACCTCCAACGCAAACGAAAGCGACGACCGACCGCTGCGGAGATGCGGACGCAGGGACGGCGAAGGGGAAGGGTTGACGTTAACTTTCTCTCTCTCCGCGATTCCGAAAAAAGAAAAAGAGGAAAAAAAACAAAAAGATTGTTTCTGCGTTTGGCCGCTCGCTCTTGTGTGGCGCTAGCAGTCTAGCTTCCCTCCGCTCTTGATTCCCCGCCCCTCCTCTCCTACTTTCGGCGGCCACTTTTTTCAGCGACGTGCCAGGCTTTCTCCGTATAGAGGAGGCTATGGTTCTACACTCGCAGAAGCGAGCATTAAATTTTCTCGCGCGACAGGGGTATTGTAGGCATAACGAGGAATATTGTGCGCGACCAGGGCGTGACATCTTCGAGATCATTCATTCGCCAGGTGCCTCCTCCTGGATCCTTCCTCGTCGTGCATGGTCGGCGCAGCAAAGAATATCGCGACTCGAAAAAGTCCCGAGGTGCCTTGTTCATTGAGCAACGTTTATCGCACCCTCCTTATTTTCTTCGCCCCTTTTTATTAAATTATTTTAAAAAATCTGAATGCTGAATTCTAACTAAACCGGCAAAGAAAACGATACGTGATGAGGCAGTAAAAGCCGCGCAGCGCCACCGTCAGCCTTACTCGACTCTCAAGTTTCGAAGCGGCCACTCAATCCTCTCGGCGTTTTGCGGAGCGCTTAGCGCTGAAGCTTTTAATGACGTCACCTTGTCCCCTTTGAAGTTATCAAGCCCATTGGTCCGCTGTGAGTACCCCATGGTTGCTTAGCAGTAAAAGTGCGTTTTTTTCCACGCGATAACTGCATTACAGCCGCCATATTGCCGACTCTGCTGCGACCCACTCCTCGACAAATATGGCGGCCGAAGGCAAATCGTGCCGTACCATCTGCAAGCTCAACGCACAACGCTCTGGTAACGGCTTTAGAGTGGTTTGCCCCGATTTTTATCCCCTACGCTCAAAACCTGTGGCGGTGTGCTAGCGCAAGCGAGCCTCGGGAGGCTTAGCCTTCGAGGAGGCCATAAAAGACTTTCTACTCTCATTTTACCGCTCTAATGAACATTAATAAACGCACAATGTCCGGCTCACGCGGTTCCGTACGTTGCGTAAAGAGTGACCTACGTAGCACGCGAATACGAGAGTAACGACAGTTACCGGGACCACTGTTCGCCTTACACAACACGAGAAGCGAAGCAAGGCGCACCGAATGTGCTCGGCCATTATGAGTCAGGGTTTTCTCCGTGGCCCTGTCGTTTTCGTTGCTGTGGACACAATCAACACAAACTTCCCTCGCTAAATTTAATTCGGCGTCCATCGCGACGACCGCCGATGACAAGCCGTCACGGAAGCCACAAGAACCGAGCAGAACACGCGAAATGACCTTTTCCGACCAGTTCAGTGTTTAGATAGATGCCGTCCGTTTTGATAGAATTAGTAATGTCGATTGCTGTGTCCACCTCGTATATGGCACGTATCTGTGGCATCTAGCCGGACACGCAGTGCGCTCTCGAATGTGGTGCCGAACTATAGCTCACTTGTAACGCATTACTCTTTCTCGGCCAAGAATGTACTCGGTTTTTGTTCGCAAAGTAACTTGGTCAGAACACGACTGAACCTGCGAGAGAGAAGGAAGAGGAAGACACGTACAAAATGTGGAAACACATGCCGTCTCCGAACACGGTTGAGTTCCGCGACGGCTCGTGTTTAGCTCGCAATCGGCGCTCAAAGGGGAGGGTGACTACACACTGCCAAGAAAAGTAGTTCACCTCCCGTGAGAACGTTATGTTCCGCCGCCCCGTCTTGAGATCACGTGGAGAGCTGCTATGGGTTCGGAATCCGGCTGCGTGCAGTGGACGAAATGACGGCACAAATTTCCACAACGGCCACTATGGTCAGCGTCGCGGACACGATAAACCCCATACACTCGAAGCGCTAAAGGCACCCTCGGTAGATGCAGAACCCGTGGAAAGGTCTCAGTAAAGCATATACGTTACACTTTAGTTCTGAAGAAATCGAAACTTTTCTTCACCATCGTGATAAACCGGGTAGCGCATGTGCGCGTCGATCAGGCAACGCATCCGAGACCTCCCTGTAACCCCGGGGCCCGAAGCATGGGTATTGGACGCAGGGCTGATTCTGCGCCTTCGGGTTTATCAGAACGATCGAGACAAGTTTATAATATCCTAACGTGTACTTGCCTGACTAACATGCATGGACGTCTCGTCGTCGAGTGTTATCAAACACTGTTGTTTGTTGGCAGGCGAGTGATTGCATTGCTGAAGCTATTCACGAATTTGTCAGCGAGATGTTGAGGTGTCTGGAAGTTGTCTGACCTATGGCTGTCGCCTTACGGCGTACCTCAGTGACCATCGATTTATTGTGGCTACGCCGAATACAACATACTCGCTGTAAACAAAAGGAAAAAAAAAAAAAACGTGTTGATAGGCAAAGGAGAGCGAACTCGGCGAATGCATGCCGCTTCAGAGCACATGTGTCCCCACGGACAAGATGAGCTGAACAATTCATCCGGCCTTTTACCTGTGTCTGCGGTGGCCACGAGCTTCGTCAGCTCTGTGCTCCGAAGTATGGGACCTGAACTTCGTATTCCGTTCCTCTAGTTCGGGCGACAGCTCTCTCGAAAACCGGCAGGTAAACCAAAGAAGCGTCAAGGAGTGTTTCAGCTCATCCGCGATTGTACAAAAGATCAACCGAAAACCACACGAAACATGCGAAAGTCGGTGCACGCGCCTTTATTGAGGATATTTACTCCATCATACTCGCAAATTTAGTTGTGTTCACTTGAAATGGAGAGCTTGCTGGCAACGGTAATTAGAAATAAGGGAAGGCACAAAGAAAAACAAAAACCACTAGGACGGACGAGATCTTTTCCTTACTATAACAAGATATGCGTGGTTGCGGCGTAAATGGGAAATACAAATCTAGTTTTCTATGTGGCGAAGTTTTTATGTTTTATTTTTTCGTCGGTGCGTCCCGGCCTTTCGAGGCCGGAACACCAAAGATCGGATAAACCCGGAGGCGCAGAATCAGCCCTTCGTCCACTACCCAAACACCAAACACCAAAACTAACCAAAGATCGGATAGAATTCGGAACACACGAAAATGTTTGTTTCACTCTTTTTTCGAAAAACAACGAGCGTACAAATTGCTAATAGGTTCTAGTAAAAACATAATTGTAATTGCCATACCGCAAATAGCCGCGTGCTATCGTGCGACTAATTTCGCAAGTTTACATTTTTGTGCAACGTTAGATTGTGTTTCGCCCATGTATTCAAGATTTTATTGTTGCAAATGTGCGGGAGTTTATATACAACGCTGCAACAAAACGTGTTATATTGTATATTCGGTTTGTCTTTATTCTTTATTATTTATTTAATAATTACCCCGCAGCACTCAGGGGTGTTACTGCAGAGGGCTTTACAGAGATGAAAAAAGCGCATCTTCATTCGAACAGCACACTTGTTCTTCCGTGAGCCGATCTCATTCTGCAACCGTTTGAACAAAAATAGAACTGACAAACATGCTTGTCCTAGCGCTGTACTCTCTAATTTTAAAACTACGATCATTCCGACTAAATACATAATATTTTGGGTAAGTCTCGCTATATAAATTATCAGAAAGAATTTATTCATCACCAACGCGCTCACCATAACTTTTCTCGCTATTTACTCCAGTTTTATTTTTGGCTATTATCAACAGAAATTTTAATCGCAATTTTTCCCGGCGCGCGGTTCGCAGTTTAGCACTATTTTTCATTTCTGTGCAGCGTTCTTTCCTCCAATATCTCCTGAGAACAGACCTAACAGCCCTGTTTGGTATTTTTGAAGCGTATCTATTAACGCTTTTATGGTGGGGGCTGGGTCCCAGACGGGACATGCGTACTCTAGATTGGGTCGAACAAATGTAAAATAAGCGGTTGTTTTTAAGTTAGGCTGTGAACACTTTAAATTACATTGAATGAAATTGATTGCGCTGCCAGCTTTTAGTATTACTTCTTCTATCTATGTCTGTTAGTTTATTATTCCTAAGGACATTTATTTTGTAAAAAGAAATATCAAAGGATCATGTAGCAAGAAACAAATTAGGCTGTCCATGAGTAACAATTTTTTTAAATATTTATTTGTTTATTATCTTACCCTTAGCGCCGGATGGCATTAGAGTTGGGAAAGGGGGATATAAGCATCAATTATATACAGAAGCACCATATCAGATCATCTGAGGAAGCGCATATGCACATACTAAGACATACAATAAGTAAGGGCAGTTGAAAGCAATATATACACCTCACGATGCAGGAGAAAAATAAAAAGCGCCATTCTCCACAATTTCAAAAACTTCCGAGGTCAACTAATTCAATTCGACAATCGTTTTCGGGAAAAAAGATGATTTGAACTGGTTGGTTTTATATTTGTGTTCACCTTCCTTCTGTTGATTGTCAACACGTTGCGACTATATATATATATATATATATATATATATATATATATATATATATATATATATATATATATATATATATATATATATATATATATAGTGTGTCTGTGTGTATCTGTGTGCGGGGGAGATGTCAGTTTCATGTTGTATTCCAACTCTGCGATAATATGTGTTATGAAATAGTTTTGGCCTTAATTTATTTTATATTCAACAAAATTCCCAACCCAAAGATCGCTTCAACTTGACATGCTGAGTTGTCTTTTATAATTTTCGTTTTAGAAGCTTTTTGTTTTTTAGAAGCTCTCGAGTTTTTTTTTTTTTATTAACAGCCGTTTGCGTGTCGCAACTCTACAAGCATACTCGGGAACATACGTAGTATAACTCTTTTACAAAATCTCGCGCACTTTCCGGAAATTGCCCGGTATTTCGTCATATGAATACCAATATTTTACAAGCTTTTGCGTGTAATCTAACCTGCATCATGATGTAGAATACCCGAGACTGTGGTAAAAGCGGGTATTCTACATCATGATCAACTTCCACCAGCTCTGCCGGCGCACTCACTGTTTTTTTTTTTTCATCAAAATCTACATGTCGATGCCAACAGAAAAAGGGTGGTAGGAATACTGCTAAATATTTAAATTCAGACACTGCTTACTGTCAATAATGCAAATATTATTAGACACTTCTTTTCTAGTAAAACTCATATGCATGGTTTTTTCTAAGTTTATCTTCCATTCCTCTTTATCTTCCATTATCCATTCCTGGCACCACATGCATATTTTGTCAAGGTCGCGTTGTAAGGCATCGGTGTCTTCCACACTTTCAATTTCTCGCTACACGACACCGTCATCTGCAAATCAATCTCACGTGAGAAGTAATCTTTTCCGACACATCATTCATACAAACAAGGGAGAGCAACGGGCCCAGCACGGACCCCTGTGGGACGCCCGACGTCACTTCGATAATTTCAGATGCAGCTCCATTCACAACTATGTATTGAGATCTTGAATTCAAATATTCCTGAATCCAGTTTACTATACAGAAATTGATATTAAAGTAATGTGACTTCCGAATAAGTAAATTATAATCCAAAAACATCAAAAGCCTTTTTGAGATTTATAAATACAGAATCCATGCAACTGCGCGGATCCAACTTTGAATTCACTTCATGTGCAGACTCCGTCAGCTGGGTCGCACATGAAACTCCTTGCCGAAAGCCGTGCTGGTTTGGATTAAGCGAGACATGCATATTAATGTTTTTTTTATATTGTTAGCATATAAAATGTGTTACAATGTTTTGTCAAACAATACTTTTTAAAGAGATGGGTCGATAATTAGTTACAAGCTCCCTAAGTTGTGTACTGGAACAACAGATGCCTTCTTCTAATCGAAAGGAAGGCAACATGTTTAGAGGGATTCAGTAAACAACACCCTCAGGAAGGGTGAAACGAATCGTACACACATTTTCAAGAGAGTGCTTCGCAGGCATTTATTGTCTCAAGTATTTGATATCTCAAGTATTAGTGTGATTGCTTTGTAGGCTATTAAGTTCTCTTCCATAATATCAATGATTATTCTTACTGGGCATTAAATAGTAAAATTTAACGTATAAAAAAAAAACTTAACCACAACAGTTTTTAAGCAGTTTGAAGGCCCAATGCGGTTTTCTATTGCGTTTCCGTCATGGGCAAGTGGAGGGATGCATACTTCATCTTTTCCATTTCGTTTAACGTACCTACAAAACTCATTTGGGGTTGTTTTTTAATCGCGATAAAAACTATTCATGAAAATTGATTTTTGCTTGGCTCATTACTGTTTAAAATTATATACTAATCAGCCTGCAATTTTGCTCTACACTCTGAGGTGTTTTTTCTTTCTTGAAGTTCATAAATACTTTTTGTCTTCTGTTTTTAAGCGCCCGTAGTTCTTTATTGAAGCACGGTTTACTTTTGGCACGTAGCGTTCAGCTGTCTTTCAAAAGGCCCCTCCACCGAAAAAAAAACAGTATAAACTAAATTATGAAACAAAAATCTAACTGCGCTTTTTTGGAGAACGGAAGCATCCATATTGAGGGAGCCATCAGTGCACCATGTTGGCGAGTAGAGAGCTGTCTCATCAAGGGCACAAAAGGGCCGAAATTTCACTCGGGCTTCGCGCATCTCCCAGCAGAGGCACTGTCGCTTTAAAAGGTTCCTGAGAAAAAAAATGTTTTTTTTTAACAGTTTGGTTGAGACACGCGTGTCAAAAATAATTGTATGCGAAAAAAAGAAAATTTTAGAGCAATATTGACGGCGCGAGACGCGATTTAGTCGGAATAGTCACCTCCTTTCCACTTGTTTCCTCTCTCGGCATTTGGGGCGCGTGGAGGAGAGGTGGATCGGCTTCGCCTTCACGTTGAGGTCGAAAAGGGAATGACCGTCTCGTTGAGCGAATGACCATTCCGTGACGTCATGGACTTTGCGCGCAGAATTTCAAATAAATCTCTCGCCGTGTATAATGCTCTAATTATTTTTTTTTCGTGTAAAATTTATTTTTCGACACGCGTGTCCCAGTTGGACTCATTAAAAAAATCTGTTCGTTTTCCTTTCAGGGGCCCTTTAAGGGTGATTTTGAGTCCGACCGAATGCGCGGGTTGCTATCAGGCAACAGATTCTGACGGATTCAACAAAAAGGGTAAAAAGCCGGTTTTGTTGGAGCCCAGGCAGGTGCTGTCATAGCAACCCTCGCATTCGGTCGGACTCAACGCAAGTGTGGTGAATCGCCCTTCAAACCCTCACATCTCACGGCGTTCGCCAGAAGTGCGAGCGTACCTTCGACACAGGTGTGCCGCGGCAAGGCGCTCCCGTTCAGACACGTCTCTCCTCTTCCAGCGTGCTTGATACTTTCCAGCTGGTTCGTGCGATCAAAAGCGCCGAAAGCGCAACTTGACTCCGTTCGCATTTTCATGCCGGACTCCTCAGTGAGCCAAAGGCAGAATATGTGCCGTTATGTAGCCGTTAGTAGTGGGCGAATAGCGGTTCGAATGGGATGGCACAGAGTCATTGAACACCTAAAAAGATGCGGTCGCTTTGCCCAACACTGTGAAGCTGACCCATGTGTTGTTCAGTTCGAATCGCACCCACCCGCGCTTTTAGTTGTGTGCCTGCAATAGTCACAATGAGATTAAAGGGACCATGAAACGATTTTGAAATCGAATCACATCCACCGCACGTCGTAAAAGGTGTGAAAAGAAACCCACAACACAAAGATAGAGAGCCAAGAAGAAACTTTTCGCTATAGAACTTTTAAAAGAAAAGCGGACTCTTTTATTCCTTCTTTCCTTCGAAAACTCTCTGCCTTTTCACTGCGATGCATCCGCGGTGCCAATGTGCATCAGCCAAATCCACGTCGCATATTGGTTAAGAGCTACACTCTAAAAAAAGCTCGTGAGTCTGCTTTTCCGCACAACACTCGGAGAGTCAATCACCGCAACTTACTGAGGCAGCTCAGCGAATGACAATGCCGACACATATGTTTAGACCAAAAAACGCAGTCTGAGTTGTGGCATTAAGCAATGCAAGCGTGACGTTTTGCATTGCTTAATGTCACAATTCAGTCTGCGTTTATTGGTCTAAACATATGTTTCGGCATTGTCATTCGCTGAGCTGCCTCAGTAAGTTGCGGTGATTGGCTCTCCGAGTGTTGTGCGTGAAAGTAGACGCACAAACCTTTTTTAGAGTGTATAACTCACCAGCATCGCGATCGTAAACAATAAATAGCCGACGAATGCTTCTTCAAAGTTTTGTTAAAGAATATCCTGGTCTACATTTTGTCGAATAATTAGCGATGTGACGGAAATCGCCGAATTTTATAATGCTCGGACTATGCGCCATCTATCGTGTGGTAAACGAGGCAGGAGAAAGATAAGGCTGCGCCTGCGCTCTTTCGCCGTTCCTGCTCTCTGCTGAAAAGCATGGCGTCGGTGGGGATTGTCGACGTGGTCGGCGTGGTGGAAGCTCATCGTTTCGCGTACAACGCTATCCTTGGCTGAATTTTCGTGGTGTGTCGCGATCATAGGCGTAGACTAGGGGGGGGCATCGGGGTTCGTGCCCCCCCCCCCCCTCCCCGGGCCATGATCCTTACCGAGACGCTGTTTACGTGCCATGTAACGAGCTTCTAGTAGTGGCATGTAAACAAAATAACGCCCACGTTGCCTTTATTGACAAAATACATGGGAAATGGAATCCCAGCGTGCTTTCGTTAGCTTCAATCTCCAGTTCTGGCGAGAAGGTAACGCGGCATCGATCACTTTTACGTCCGCTTGGTCTGCTTCCACAGCAGCCTGCCATTTTGCGATGTCCCACCAGAAAAAAAAAAGATAAATAAAGCAACCGGAAGTTTATATAGAGGGCGCCTACTCCATCCGGAGCTGTTCCAAAAGTCCGTTTAGTAGCGACTCCGACGGAGTTACCCGAACCGGAGTCGTGGAGTCACAACTTAACGCGCCCAATGAAGCGATAGATGATGCAGTCGTCCGCGAAGAGCCGCATGCGTGAGAAAAGCGTAGCCGTGTGACACGGCTACGCTTGCACGGTAGATTGACATTGACACGCAGCGACGGACACATGGCGATATACATACGCTGTAAAATGTACCCCCTAAAATAAACTACTGATAATTGCCGGTGTAAAAAAAATTGCGCGGAAAAGCACCCTCCCTTCCCCCGGAGAACTTCTCAGCCTGCCCCCCCCCCCCTCCCCGGAAAAATGGAAAGTCTACGCCGCTGGTCGCGATGACAGTTGATAACCCAGCACGTCCTAGAAGGGAAGATCCATCTACCCGTGCGCGATATTGTGGCGGCACCCTCAACACATGCATGAAACGCTCGTGCCGTCGTGTTTGTTTACTTCGACTACAGTGGTGCTTTTCTAGCATTTGTGTCCTCGAAAATCGCCCGGATTTCTTATTTTGCGCATTCCATGCCTGTGCTCACATTCGAAATATTACTGGTGATGCGTATTGTATTTAAAGACGTGTATGGAGGATGCGAATTGTGACGCGTGTTCATCACCCGAGAAAAGTTATTAGTATTATCATTTCTGACCGATCCCAACGTCTATGTGATCACGAAATCCTATTTCTACGTTGCTATATCTCTGCTAAGATTACATTGTCTTTTGCAGTAGTAGAGAAGGCGTGTGGAGAGATTTACACTATCAGTAAACTCATGCAGACTTGTACGTAATCCGTTACAAGTGACGAAATTCGCACTTGTAATCCCTTACATTTATCAGTAATTTAGTAACGGAATAATTACAAATTTTCTAGAGTAATTTTTACACTAATTCCCTTACAACTTTTCACGTAACAGATTCCTTGTAATTCGTTACATTTTTTTCATGACCTACCCCCCCCCCCTTTTTCTAAAGAATTTTTATTTTTATTTTAATAAAGTCGAGCGCAGTGACACTCACGCAAATTGACCAGCGCAAAGGAGGCTTGGCACTCTTCAGTTCCGCAAAGCCCTTTTTTGCAAACACCAAGCCCTGAATCTATTTTTTTTAGACCCTAACAAATGTCAAAAGTCCAAGTAAACAATTCCTACAAAAAAACAAGGGGGGGGGGGGGCAAGTTATATTCGATTTTTTTAGTCCCTTTGTTTTTTCTTTGCGATCGAAGACGGGGAGAGGGGAACACCAAGTGATTTTGTGTCTCTTCAAGAAGCCTGAGGCGGTGCTCACAGACAAGAATATAGCAATGTCCTTCTCGGTTATAGTGACTAGGACCATTTTCATAATGTCACCACACGAGACAACGCTCCGTCTACCCTAAAATCCACTAAAAGAGATGTGATAATATGTGAAGGTGTTATTGCCATAAGCACCTTGTTCGTTGCTGCACACTTATCATGCGGATTTTTTCTGATCAAATACATTTATTTGACCTTGTTTTAAAAGCTGCTTACTTTTTTGTAGTCCAAATCCTAGGGTTGGCCCACTTTATTTGTGAATTCCAGCCAGGTTATCTGCATCTCAGTCACTCTTTTTGTGAGTCAGCTTTTTGCGAGCACTTGAAAATAGTAATAGACTTTTTCTTCTTCTTCCTAGTTGTGCCCCAGCAGGACGCATTTATCTCACGCAGATATTTTTACACATAAAACATAATGTTGGCTGATGTAGACTTCGATATTCTGGGCTTGAGGAGAGAGTGAAACTCGCGAGTGGGGCCATGCGCCGGCTTACTTAGTACTCTGCAGAGTGCACTTCGCTGCCCGTGGCATCAGCGGACGTCTATCTGGAGAACACCGGAGTAAACTGCAGTCGGTTCGTGCTCCGTGCGTTTTTGAACGGCACCAAGAAAGGTAGTACACGACAAACGTGCGTTTACATTTCCAGTTTTTTTGACCGACGTTCTAATTTAATTGTTGTTAGCGAGTGTCCTTCTTCGTTACTTATATTTATATACTGGAAACTTTTTTTTATTCACTCAACGTCTCAACCGAGGCTCGACCTGTTCAGAACCAAAGGAAGAAGAATATCGAGTCCAAACCTTATTTATTATTTAATTATCACCTTACTGTTACAACTATGTTTTGCTAATGTCTGGCAATATATGTCGGTATAGTAAAGATGGACATAAATCATTTCTTATCCTAGTTCTGGCTAGATGTATAGATGGCTTCCACAGCTTTGCGACTTAGACGATGGAGAATTTCAGTAGATCGGTCCGATGACTCTGATAACGATACCCGATACTTCGCCATCGACTCTTGCGCATGCATCATATCGTTATCGGGTACCCTCATCGGGGGATCGGAGGTATCACAATGATCTACTAAATCTCTCGAATATCAGGCAACGGCTGCAGCGACGAAGCTTTGCTCTATCATTCGAGGTAAATAGTACTTCCATTGCTTCACTGAAAAAGCTCAATGCAGAGCATGAAGCATTCGTGAGGCACAATATATGGCACTCCCATCCAGTGCCTCAGTTCAGTGGGTGTTCAGCGTAGCAGTCGACATATTGAGTAAGAAATAACCCAAAATGTCTGGCGTGACTTTCGAGAGCCAGCTGTTGCTCAAAATACTCAAGGTCATTAAATGGAACAGGTTGCAACAATAAGAACTTGAATAACCCTCTTCCTTTGTTTCTTACTTGAGGACAATAATGTTGAAAGTAACGCCTCTGAAAGTAACGGATTACTTTTTGGGGTAACGGTCAGTTACTTTATGGCAGGGTAATTGTAATTGTAATAAATTACAATTAGCATTGAGTAATTGTAAATGTAATTCCTTACTATTTTTGAGTAACGTGTACAAGTCTGAACTCATGTTTTAAAGTCTTGATCGCTCCAAGACGGCGTACTGTATCTTTTTCTTTTTCGTCCACTCTGCCCTGCGAGCCTATCCTGACAAAAATACAAGTGAATAAAACTTGACCCCATAGAAAACGCTGTGCATTTTCTGCTACGCCATTGAGTGACAGCGCGTCGCTTTCTTCTTAGCGATACCGCGGAAACGACTGACGGCGGCGGAGAAGCGGCTGTTGTGAACTTGTGCTGGCGACCTGCTGCGCTTCTTGCAGTGGTTGCAGGAGTGCACACGCGCGGCGCAGAGCGGTTGTTCCGGTCGTCCGGTCACAAGAGACGAAGTCGTAGCTAATGCGCTCGTTGCAAGTGCCCGAATTGCAGGGTGTGCAGTCCGGAGCTTAAACAAACGGGTGCAGTTTCACCGCTTGCCACTGGAGGAACCACGTCGAAGCACTTGGGGCAGGCTCATCGGTTTCAGAGACCCCAGGTCTAAAGGTCATCCGCGCATGCTCGGAACTTCCGTACATTAGAGTCGCCACTCCTTGTCGTCCAATTCCCTGGCGCCTTCGTCGGAAGAGTCGCCGCACTTTTGAACATGCGTAGTGGCGTATGGACCAGTCCCATGCTGTCGCTGTAGCGCAACATATCTCATTGAATTTCGCTCAGCTGCGATGTGCCCATGGCTATCGCGGTGAATAGAGGCGCTGATTCAGAACACATTTCGGTGGCATTCGCGCCATCAGCGCAATAGGAACCCTCTGATAAAAACCTACCGGCACATCACCAGCTCGCCGCTAACGCTCCCATTCTCCCACTGCCAAGAGAACTTCCGGCTCCGATGACAGAGCACGTCATGGCCGTCAAAATTACGCCGCGGCTTGTTTTGCGGTAAATTGAGAGGAAGAAAACTCGATATTTTAATAATTTTTCCTGTAGAAGCTAACAAACGGAAACGAAAACGGGTGCCTGTTCGGCGTTCTAGTGAACACTGAAGGTTTAATGCGTAAAGTTATTTGGAAAAAGTAAAAGGTTATTTCATGGTCCCTTTAAGAAACGCTCGGCTCGAACATTTGATTATCACGTCACAGCTAGAGCGGTTCTGGAATCGCCAGCGCCAAAGAACAAATCACTGAGACAAAGCCGTTAATGACGCCTTTGATTGAACTCTGAGCTAAGGCGAAGCGAAGAATAGTGGGAGGAAAGACGTAAGTCCTCGACCCCAGTGGTCACTGAAAGTTCGAGGAACGCTTCGACGTTTGTTCTTCGGTCTTCTTATCGACCGAAATTTCATCGGCTTCACAGTGCTAATAAATTGCTCGGGGCTCGTCACGCCCCTTCAAGCTGTCATTAATTAGACACACCGCTCGGAACAATATCAGCTAGAAGACAATGCCTGCGCTTGACGACATCCTTAGTGGATGCCCAACCAGCCCGAACTGCAAATGTTCTGGAGCTCGATGATGGTCACGGGCGTGGTGTCGCCATCTGTTAGTGTCGCGCACGTTGTGCGTGCGTCGCTGTGAGAGGCGCTGTCGGTGCTGAGTCGAGCCATGAACCCCCTGAGTGGATGCACCTGCGATCACGTTTGGGCAGGGGATGGAGGCCTTGCCTTCGAGGTTGCTCGCAGAGGCCTCTCAAGCAGCGTATTCAGAACACCTTCCGGTGCGCAGGAGCGTCTTCCGCAAGACCAGCGTCCAAGTGGGGCTCGTCCTGTTCTTCCTGCTGGTCCTTGCCATGGCCATCGCCCTGGCAGTCCTCTTCGCCATGTCGCCCTGGGTGTTCCTGTGGCCGCCACGAGGCCGACTGCGCAGGTCCAGCTCGAGGTGACCCTTCGGCGTCGGCGCTGGGCAACTACAGCAGCTGGGCCGTATCCACGGACGCCGCGCCATGCACACCCGTCGCCAGGTATACACCTTTCCAAAAAGCGCCCTAGGCCGCCGCCATGTTGCTGATGCGGATGCGGCTGGTGCGACTCTCGCGCCCCCTATCAGCTAGAAATTTTCTGCCACTCTCTTGGACTGTGGAAACCCGCTCAGCGCGATTCTCTACCTATGTTTTGCGGTTTTTGCATTCTGACGTTTTCTGGTCCCTCTTGAAAGTTTCCGCCTAATTTTTCTGATGCATGCTGCGCACCCTTTCTGTGTTATCTTCCACTGTGAGAAATAGGGCTGGTAAGTGCCTGCCATTCCAGCGTTTCTGCTCGACATTCACGGGAAACGAAGAAGGGAAGGACGTCGAACGGCCCTCGACGCGATTTTGCGAACAATGGCAACTGTTCTCCCCTTCCCAGAGATGATCCGCGTAGAAGTCCTTCTCAGTCATAGCCAAAAATAGTTGTTCGGGTCGGAGTCAGTCGCGTCCGTTCTGTTTGCCTCGGCGCTGATGTGAAAAAGTAAGCTGTCCCCAAAACGTGCCCCAAAACAAAGTCATCTTGGATTCCGTCCGATCGTCAAGATGTGACTGTCGTCGACTGTTACCGTGCTATTTGAGATCTTCCTCAAATAAATTATGTTCAGATAACGCTGCATCGTGTGGTACGTACAATATATTGTTCTGAATGTTAACACTCGCTAAATTGTATGTCCGTGTCCTGTCCATCGGTAAACACGTTATTTATGAGCGTGAAAAATGCATGCCGTTCGGCTACCTTCTGTCGTAAATTATTTTCGACAGCTGAGCGCTTTGTCGTCTGACACGCGGCTGATCGGGCGGCACCGTCAAAACTTATCTTAAAAATGAAACAAACGACAACTAACATTCCAGTCGCATTCGTTCTGTCGTGCATGTACCAAACAGAAATAGTTTTTTTGTTGCCTTTTGTTTTTTTTAGATATGGTACGATGCGTTCTCAATGTCCTCGGGAATATACATACACCATGAAGCACAAAATAGACCGGAAAATAGGAGAATTTAGCCGCAAGCAGTGTTTGAATTGCGTTTGCAGGCTGCGCTCGGCTGAAATCCCAGTCCACTGGGTTAGGGTTAGCAGGGACGCCGGTGAGCGTCTAGCCCCAAACCAGTGACTGGGCTCGAAAACGGTATGTTGCCCCTGAAAGTCGAGTGCTTTGGACGTGCCATGACGTCATGCCGAGGTTGCCGAACGGCGCATGCGCAGATTCTCCTCTCTTGGGGGTTCCTGCGCGTGCGCATCCTTCCTCTAAAGTGAACACAAAAGGGGTCATGAAACGATATTGGGTTAGAATGTTCACGACTCTGCAGAGGCGTACTGGTCCTAGTGTGGCCCAAGTATACTCGCGCGGACCGCCACTGATTCAGAAGCTTCTTTGTCGCGGTCATATTGCGAGGATAAAGGGTGACTATTTGTTTCAGTCTTGCCTTCGCGAAGCTTGATGACGTAACTGTGGCATCGAAGCATCCCCGCTTGACGACAGTCGAGCGCGGATCATGGATTGGACACGAGAACTGCCTGAGCACTCGACTTAGGCTCGCGACAACCAATGCCTCGGCGGACACTCGGGTAGTGGCTCGTGTCCAACCACTGTGGTGATCAGAAATAGCCGAACTCTAACAATACCTGAAGCTCAGCACGCTTCTCTTTTACTTTGCTGACCGCAGCGTGTGGCTATGATTAAAGTTTTGGCATAGTATAGGCCACCAGGCCGGGTGGCCGCTTGTTTAGCTCCGAGTTGAGCGGATGAACGATACTCATATTTCTCGAACTTTTTGAGCGACTGTCATTGCCTCAAGAAAAAGAAACTAAGGCAAGTTGGTTCGGTTAACAACGCTAGGGAGTGATTCTAGTGAGTATTTAGCGAAAATAGAAAAATCGTTTCATGACCCCTTCAACCCTTCGCGTTCCCGCCAGGTTCCAGTTTTAGTTTACTTCCTGACCTCCCAACCGGCTGTCATTTTCCCTACCTCTAAGGGCACTAATGAGCAAGCGATGAAAACAGTGTTTTATTTTGTGGTGTATCTGCTGACGCCATGTAATTCTGGCCTTTCTTGTGCGACTTGAATTTTGACCACGCTCCTTCTTTGTTACAAAAAGTGGCGAATCTGTGTCTGTTCCAACCTCGCGCTTCGTGGCGAATACTCAGGTCTCGAAATTAACCCATATTCGATGACTGCGAAAACAATCGCGGGTGCTAACAATTCCGAATAGTCCCGAAAGCAGAGTGCCGGCGGCTGGAAGAGGAGGTGTCGACGAGCGAGAGAAGAAGCAGCCGGTCAGGATGAAGCGGTGCCGCTGCTGACGACGCCCGTGCGGCGCCGTCCGCTGCGGTTCGGGCGCTTTCTTGCTCGGCGAGTAAGTATCGCGTGCGATAGCTGCCTAAAATGCTTTGAAAGCATCTGGCACGCTCATTTTGGACATGTGGCTAGCGTGATACGATAATAAAACCTAGCGACGCTTCTTCGTCATGCCTGAACTGCGCGTCGAGACACAGAAGCGTTTCCGGAAATCCAGAAACCCGGCGCTGGAGGGGAGGACGGCTGAAATATTTCGCTGTTCATTTACAATCTGGGCCCCTGAGCAAAAGGGTGTAGGTCGGCTGAGTGGGGCACCAGAAAAGGACGGAGTTCACTCAGAGTGTTAACATGGACACTTAAAAGAAACACCTTCGAATATATTGAAACGCAGCTTCATTTTAATGCGTCCTTATTTACACGAAGTTGCAAGAAGTTTGGTAGTCACCAATGTGTCTGAAAGCGGCGGGAGCAGACACAGCGTGATTGCCGTTTTTGCCATCGCGGTAGTTCATGAATGCGCGGGCCAAGGCTTTCCGGGACGAGAATCTCTGCATACGAGCGCAGTTCTCGCGACGCGAACGAGCCTTTCTCGGCGCGGCGGCGCTCTGCAGTTGTCATCTCAAGAGTTGATGAGTTCCAGCAGCATCATGGCGACCATAGGCGGCGCGCCTATCGTCGTCATGATATACTGGAGCGCCGCCGCACGCGGAGCAAGCTGCGCGATTCTGACACCTCCCCTTCAGCACAGCCAGCATGGCAGAGTAAAGCCGCTCAGAAGAGTGACTCGGGGTGCGAGGTCCAGGCGCCACCACGTGGTACCGTGTCTCGAAAAGTACAATGCGAGGAATCTCTCAGGCTCCGAAACGTACCGTATCGTAACTTTTAGCCGAGAAAATAGTGTGTCCATTCTGAATAAATGCTCTTCACAGAGCGCGCTCTGTCACGCCAGAAAAAGAAAAAACGTCACACAAAGTAAACAATGAGTTTGCTCCCTCTCCGCCGCAAGGATCATTCGGGTGCAGCTACATCGAGCCTTTTCGTCATCTTGTGATGTCCCAGGAATATACTCGAGGCCGGGCGTACGGTCTCGTCGAGCAGACTTCGGATTCGCGACTTAACCTCGAAGAGAAGAATGCATCGTGCAGACCGCCCCTTTCCTCCGCCAGTTTGTCCTAGGCTCATTTATGCCCAAGCCACAGGGCAACGTTGAGTGCGATGTCCATCGAATGAAAGTGTCCGATTGGTCAGTCAGCGTTCGCCACGATCCCGGCGCATCGAGGAGTGGCGCGCGCTGATTGGGGATCGGGAGCTGGTTCGCCAACCACTCTGATGCCATTCGATTGGAAATGACATCGAATGTGTGGCTATATTGCCTGCTCAACATTTTGACGGGGCAGTTCACATTTACATACAGAAGACCGTCGGCAGACGACTGGTCCGTCCTCGTATGAGCGTTGGTGCTCCCAAGGACTGTCTGCATACATGCTCGGAGCATGAATGAAGCAGCTTCGACCATGCTTCACGCGTGTCCGCAGACAGTCATCGTGTTCCGAACCAACCTCTATCTTATGCACTTGATGTAGCGGCAGTGTATTGTCTGAGCCTTTAGATGCGACCTAAACGCAACGGGATGGCCACAGTTCCAAAAGTAAGGTGACTCTCTAGCATCATCATCCCGCGTCACTTTCATTTCTCGTCATCATAACTACTTTACCGTGCGGTCTCGTCGCTGGGATTTTCTTCGCCCGTTCCCTTTCACTGAGGCGCCGGGCGAGTGGGCATCTGGGGACGACGTCCGGGCTATCCTGTCAGCTCTTTCATTTATAGAGCTTCTGGAGGAAACATTACGCCTCCAGAAGTGAAGTCAGGGAGGACTTCCGGTTTGGAAGGGCCGCGTCCCCAAAGAAGACCAAAACCAAAGATACGCCATTGGACGAGAAAGAAGGAGCCCCCTTCTGGCGTCCTGTATTGGTCACCACTGGGAGCGTTCCCTCCGATCATGACCTCTTCTTGCGGCTTGGGAGTTTCTCGTTTGGCCCGCTCCAGGCCTGCGTATGTGGCCTCCTCTTCTTCACATGCGTCCAGGCTTTTTAAACATCAAGTTGGATGGATCATGGTCCGTGTGAGCTCGAGCAGTCTACAATGCTCCGCTTCATTCTCAGCATGACGGACCGCGGCGGAAACTATAATTCGTTTCAGCTTGGGTCCAGGCCTGCGGCGATGCCAGCGAGCCCGATAAGGCTTTTCTGCGTCCCTGCCAAGCACGCGCGCTCGTGCAATGCAAGCACTAAGTTCAGGCTGCCGCACGCTCGCGCTCGTAGCCTCGGCTGCGTTCTGGACCCAAGCTGAAACGAAGTATAGGAGCCATCGTAGCCAGTCCAAGGTCAGGCCCAAGGCGGTGGTCTCCAACGCCCTGACCTTCGGGAGTGGCTCAGGGACGCGCTCGACTGGCTGGAATGGCGCTTCCACCGAGGTCTAGCAGCGTAAGAGAAACCAACTATGGCGCCCATTATCCGTGGCCGCCATGTATCCCGGGCGAGAACCCTGAGCATGAACCCGAGTGCTGCGTCTGCTTTTGGCTCCGGACTTGGGTCCCCTCACAGCGCTTCGCGCTGGAAGCGATGCCTATACATGCGACCGCCCATGTTGCTCGAGGGGGTAAAGTGCGAGACTTTTTTAGACGAAAATCTTTCCGATTGAATGACAACACTAAATAATCTCGCAAACAGCGTATTTTTCCTAGACGCGAGTCTCCCCGAGTCGATGGTATTCCTGAGTTCGGTGTGTCTTGCCCGCAGGCGGATCCGGCTTCTCGAAAGGGAGGCACGATCGCCGACGCCGCCGTGGCCACCATGCTCTGCATGGGCGTCGTGCTGCCCCCACTCCATGGGCATCGGCGGGGGCTTCTGTGGCCACCGTGTACAAGAGGCATAATCCGCGCTCTCTCCCTCTGCCATGTTTGCTCACTGCGTCTACCCAATACCCCTAAACGACCTGCGTCGCCAGCCCGTCAACGCAAGCGCCGCCAGCCAGGAACGCGACGCTAACACGCGGTGACGCCAAGAGGTCTGCCGCTTTACGGCCGCTCTCGTCCAGCTTCAGAGTGTTTGCCGCACGGGGCATCCACCTCTGCAATGACGTCACCGCGGCCGCCTTGTCTTCTGGGCGGGCTGCCTCACGAGCACTATTACGTTTCGCACGCACATTAAACAACCACTTCATAACACGCTTCTGCCACTACGTGCAAAGAAAAACCACTCATTGCAGAGATCTGGCACTTTACCAGAATGTCGCGCGAGCCATTGGAATAAGGTGCCAAATATTTGAGCAGGGGCAGCTCACACGAGAGAAATCCCGGGGATTCCTCCCCGGCAACGCGCATCCGGCGACGAAAACGTCAGGCTTTGCGACGTGCAAAAGCCTCGCGTTTTCGTCTCGTGATGCTGCGCGTGCCGGGGAGAAATCCCCGGGATTTCTCCTCGTGTGAACTAGGGTCACAGGAAAGAAAACCTTAGAAGCGAGAGCAATCGAAATATTTTCTGCTGTGTCTCTAAGATGCCAGCCCTGCCGATGACAAGCATTACGCAGCATTTCTATGTTCACGTCTGATTGTTACACCGAGATGGTACCCTATAAAGGGCGGTTGACAAATTTAACACCGATATATAATTCTTTTTAATATTGCAAACGACTGAAAAATTATTCGTAGGGATCGCCTTGAAAACATCGAGCTTGAAAACGGCGTATTTGCACACACACACACAAAAAAAAAAAAAAGATTAACAAAGTTTGATTTACAGCGCTCCTCCGAGTCTATGACGTAGCAAAATGGTGCACTCCTTGCCTTTTTGAATAACCTAAAACAGGAAGTGTCATTTAATCTTCTCTCTTCTCCTCGTCGTTGATGCGCACGCGCACGTACCAGATGGCCAACAGCGAGAATATTTCGCGAGGCCTAGCTGTCTTTGCGTGCAGGATACGCGTCACTTTTTTCTCAGTTCCCCCTTTTTTAGCAGTGCTAGTCGGTCTAAACCGATTTTTCAAAAGGTAAGGAAGAAAACGACGCGTAGAAGACCTTGGTGAGCGACGTGAGAGGCGATGTCGAAAAGGTGCTGCGTGAAGTTCTGCCCCGGTACAATACCAAATCGAGAAGCGACGTGCTACGAAAGATTTCCGAAAGACGAAACACAAAATAATGTGTGGTTGGCTGCAATCCCCGACGAACTGCTGCAGGGGCCAGTCTCATTCCCCTTATCGACCACTTTGTTGACAAGGACTATGAGAAAAACCTTTAATGAATCCAAATCGTTCGGAGTCGGATCCCGACCTCAACTCAAACGTGTAGCCGTTCCGGCGAACTTTCCGGCATCACGCCATATTGAGAGTATGAAGAAACATTTTTAAACACTTACGCAGCCCTTATGAGGTGTTAAACATGATGATAGACCACGCACAAATAGACAGAACAGACGAGGTAAGAAGAGAACGGAAAAGAAGCGCGGTTCTATCACCATGTTTAATGCATATCAACAGCGTAGCTTACTACCTTACTACGTATAAGGTGAAACAAAGAGACAGATGAGGTCTAATGTCAGAGACGCTAAGATGTCATCCCGAAGCAGATGGACTGAATGAACAGTAAAGGTGCGAGCACTTACCATGGAGTCCGCATAGCCGTTTCGTAATAAATCAAATAACACGCCGGACGAAAATTCCATAGAAGTTTGGAACAAATAAGGGTATATTAACTAGAGAGCATGTCAGCTGTCTACGTAAGAGGGGAGCGTGTTTTCGTACGTCACTTCGGTACAAAAGAGTCACACGTGCTAGAAGAAAAGCGCCGAATAGACAGGGACAAGGAAGTAGACAAGACGAAGTGCACTCTCAAATAAAGGTTTATTGAAACAAACACACATTATATATACTATCTTTCTGACTATTCATTTAGAAAATTAAACTTTCTATCTGTCAGGTGCATAGACAGGAAGCTAACGCACTTGCTTTCCCCTTGCTTTCTGATACACAATGCATCGTAAAATTCTAAGGCAGTTTTATCCGCGTATCTCCCGAGAATCGTTGTTTGCACTAATTCTGGGTCACATGGGTACCTATCTCAGTTCACTGCCAGATTTCCCGGCGGGGACTGCTTTCCTGACCATGCATGTTATTTAACTCGCTTCCTATCTTGTTATCAGCAGCCCGTGCGATGTTTCGGAGTGCGGAAAATGACCCGCCTCGATATGGAGCACGGTTAACCGTGCGAAACCTCGAAGTGTCCCACTAACAGCGCTATCGCTCGTAAAAAGATAGGAGACGGCCGATGTTGCGTCTGATTTTTATTTTTAGCAGTCAGCAGTGTAGTGCCTTTGCAGTCGTTGTAAAAAACGTATTTTATGAATGGCAATAGCCAGACTTGTGCCTATCTCAAATACTCTACTCAAGATACTGTATCTTAAATACTTTCTGGAGTATCTTGGTATCTTGCAAATACCTTTGATGGAGAGTATTTTATACTCTATTTTAATTACAATTTCGAGTATCTTGTACTCATTATCTTAAAGACATTTTTGACATTCCGCCATTTTCCGAGTTTTTCGGTATGAAGTGGCGTGGGCGTGGCACGAGCAAACGTGAACATTCTTTCGAGCCACCGAATCCTGTTGCTAGCTCCGACTGTAGCTACGGTGACTTTAACTCAGCTCGTGGAAATATCTATTTTTTGCCGACTGTGACTCCTATTTCAGCCCAAAGTTCGTACAATGAATGTTCTCGCCTTCCCAAAGGCGCCTTTTGTTTCCATAGGGTTTCCCCCAAAAAATCCTCAAACAAAACGGAAATAAAGATGCCACCCTGAGGCGCAAGCAGACCGGGAAGCTACCTACGAGAACAATGCAGACTTGAGAGTCAAGAAAATGACGAATAGAAAAAAATGAGAAGTGGACACACACTAAAAAGTAGACATTTTTGTTTTGCTTTTTGTATATTTCACCCCGCTAAAGCAAAACGTCGAGGTTTTATTTCTTTATGTTGTTAGTCCGGCACTTATTGCTCTCGCGAACTCTGTCTCTAAGCGAACATTGATCAGCAGAGAACAGTACAGGAAACGAACCAGAAGAGCTGGATGACCTCTCAAAATGCCAACGAAGTGTCCCCCAACGTTGAGTGCTTTTCTGAATGCAACCTACTTAAAGAAGGTGCGACCACTGCCGTGGCTATTATGTGGGTTCTCTTTGTTATCCATTCACTCATATCCGTGTCCCAAGTTCGTTTATAGTGAACTCCCCGTATAGGGAATAGGGATTGTAGTTAAACGATGCATCTAAGGTGCGCCGCAGGATGTGATATTCAGCGATGTCACTATTGGCGGAGCCCTCTGACTCGTTTGTCACCCCCACACCTCGGTGTTTACCCAACACAAGGCCTGTGCATATGCTCACAGGCCTTGTGGGCATGTTCGTGTCATCGTTTTTATTAGAGCGCGAAGCACAGTGTAATGAAAAAAATCAGCAGAACCCATCCTTTGGGAATGATTATCTACGTTAGGTGCCGGATAGCATCGAAAGCGGTCCGCGGAGTGATGCGAGTTCGTCCGCTCGGCTTTCGTGCACACTCTAGATACGCGCATGCCGCACTGCTCATGGAGGCCGGATTCTAAGATTTGTTGACACTCTTCACAGCCCTGCGCACGATCTCCGCAGCCCAGCACATGCGTTTGACGTCACGTTCGGTTAAGGCGAGCAATGCACGCGCCATACGCACAAACACTCAAAATGGTACCGATTCCAGACTTTCATAAGGCGCTACTCAGCTAGCTCTACGACCAACGGTATTCGTGAAACGGTTGTTTATATCTGTGTACCATAGGACGCGCTAAACATCAGCTGATCACAGCAACCGGTGCCGCGCGTTCCATGCACGAGGCATCATTCCGCTCTCGTGTCAGGCATGAGTCACGGCCACGTCACGCCGAACCACGTGGTCTTGTGAGCGTTCGTGGGGACGGGTACAGATCACGAGACGCGGACATGGCCTCTTCGCATGGCGTCGGCACGGTGATGCGCCTGAGCGCGATGGTAAAGGGAGAAGACGACAGATAGAGAGGGGCGTGAGAACCGTGACATGCGATAAATCACTGCAGGCGCAGCGCGTGGTTAGCGCGTCCGCACTGCGGTGATCAAAGTGGTCAACGGTTCGAATCCCAGCCGGCGCCGGTAACTCTTTTATGTTATTTATCGATCCCGCTGCGTGAGAGGTTAGATAGCTAGACAGATAGATAGATAGATAGATACATAGACGTAAAGTGCGTGAAGTATCCAAAGAATGCTATTCGCATTAATACCAACAATTAGTCGAAGTGACTGTTAGGTGCCGGATCTGCGCCCCGAAAGCAGTCCTCAGGGGATGCGCAACTTGACCCACTCGGGCTCATTTGTGCTGAGCTGGGCACCATGCATGCTGCATTGTTCATGCAGGCCGTGATGTGGTAACAAAGGAGCCCCTCCTCCCCCTGACACCGGCGAAGGCACGCATAGCTTCCAAATGCCGAACGCTGACGCCGACGTTACCGGTTAAGTCAGCCGAGCGCTGAGTCGTTACATTTGTTGTCCCCATCCATCAAGTTCTAAAGTTAACCGATTGGGGCGCCACGGTCTGATCGTCCCCATATTGGCGAGGAGCCCAAGCGACCTCTTTCTTGTTGTCCCAGAAATGCTTTGTAACATCTATCACGTGATATTGCCACGCGCGTTGCCGAGCGAGCGCGCGGCCGAATGGTTACCGCGCTTGGCTCTCACGGCGCGGGAGGCTCCGGGTTCGATACCAGAAAGCGGATTTCTCTTTTATTTATTCCTTCGACTTGACATGTTCTACGCGCCAGAACTTTCTACGCCGAATGTTCCAGAAACCCACGTGGGTACAAAAGGTGCTCCGAGTGGCGGTCCGGAGTCAATCTCGCCCCAGCGGTCGATCCTGCTGTTTCGCCGACATCGACGGCTGCGACGCTAGCCTTTCACTATTTTGTTTTGGGAACAAGTTCGCCCCATTAAACGTTTAGTTTCTTCAGTTATTCGTCGCCTCATCATTTATCATTCGTGACAATATTTTGCTCTTTATAGTCGGACAGCATAAAATAGCCCTACGATACTTGTTTTTCCGTTTTGTGTTGTTGCGTGCTAATAAACCAGTCTGGTAACCCAGATTTGCGTAGCTGCATAATTGTCGTTGTCAATGACGTCGATACAAATTAAGCAATGCGGAAGTATCTTCAAAAGTAACTGAAATACATTTCTAAGTATTTGTACTCTACTCAAGATACTTTACAGTGAAAGTAACTTGAGTAGTATTTTAAATACTTTATGAAGCAGGTATTAGTAACCTTAAATACTTTATTAGTGTTGTCCAACACTGGGCAATACGGGTACTACTCAGGCCGTTGCGCCATCCTTCGCTTAATAAAATGCAACAACAACAACAATAATTACTACAGACGTGCAACTTGCGACATCTCTTAACATTTTCAAAAATGCCTTCGCCAATTACGTCACAAAAAACTGCGAGAAGGTGCTCAGAATTGTGTGAGGAGGACACGCTTTAACATGCTCTTTCGCGTGCCAGTCATTTTTTTCTTTTTCGACGTGATCTTTTTTAGCGAAGCTGTTATGCGCTAGGATCTGGGAAAAAAGGCGTCCGCGGATGTTGACAAAAAAACTCCCCATTGGCCGTGGCAAGTATGAATAAATAAAAATAAAAAGAGGGGACAACCAGCGTGAGTCAGCCTTCCTTGGCATTATTAGATAGTGAGGTCCTGACCCCTTGTTATCATCTCTAGGCATCGTCCTCGAGGTCGCCCTAGAAGTCGTCCTTGAGGTCGTCCGAGACGTCGTCCTCTGGGCATCGTCCTAGACGTCGTAAAAATAACAGCTTCGCTGGTCCTCCATCTTCACGTGAAGTGGAAGGGCTCTACAATTTTTTGCCACGCGCTTTCTAGGCGTTTGAGACGGTAAAACAAAATGTGAATATCGGGCACGGTGGAAAAAACACATTTAGGTGATGACTCTGGCCGCTTTTCCCGCGGGGTGCGAGCGACCAGATCGCGTTCGGAGCTAGCCTCGAACCAGGAGTAGGTAGTTCCGCGCCGCCGCAGAGGGCGCTGAGGTATGAGGTCCCTCCTCGGCGGACACAATGTCGACGGCGTAGCGTGCTCGCCTTTTTCGTGGTGTGGTGGTGTAGTGGTGGTGTGCGGCCAGTGGCTAGCCTCGTATTTTGCTTTGGTGCTGTGTCGATCACAGGTGCCACCATCGTGCGCGAAGGTGAGCCTTAACCCGAAGAAGAAGAAGAGGAAGAAGGAAGAGAACACAGATTTACGGACCCTGGCGACTTGGTAGCGGCGTGGCGGCGGTGAAATACAACAAGAAGCAGTGAGCGAGGGAATGCGGGACTATCGCTAGGAGAAACAACCGGAGCGGTTGGTTTGGGAGGGATCCCATACTTGGGCGTCATCTATCCCCGTGCGAGTGAAGTGCTCGGTGCGTCGAACATAATGTGGTCACCGCGTCGGACAAGGAGTCATCGCCTAAATGTTTCTTCCACCGTGATCTCGGGGTTGTCTGTGGCCCTTTAATACCCTTGTTACACGGGCAAACTTAACTGCAGTTACGCTAAGCCACAGTTAGCGCAAAGTGCTTGTGGCTATGGAGTCATTATTCGGCTATGCAGTCAAAGCTATGGGCGAATGTGCACTTGAGCATCTTGAGCACCCATCAAAGCAGTGAACGCGTGTTCTTCACTTGTTTTCAAATAGCTGTCCGAGAGTATAGTGCGGTAACTGTGGTGCCGCGTAATAGCAGTTGAAGCTGACTTAACCGCGGTTAAGGGTGGCCGTGTAGCAGGGGTATAAGAGGCGAGGCGGATAGCTGAGGTTCGGGCTTGTTGGCTCATGCTAAGTAAAAGGTGCAAACGCGTGAACAAAACGAGGACAGTGGAGACATGAAGATGACAGGACATGCTGACCTGACGTCCCCGGGTCTGTCCTCATTTTGTGCGCCTCTTTTAATAGGATAGCTGAGGCACTCCGTGTGCTTCTGCTGCTCCACGGGCTCCTCTCATAAACAAACTCAGTTTCTCGCTTCTAAGGTCTTCGCTGTAAACAGCACGAGTAACCGATAAGGAGACAAGGCATGAAGGAGGGCCCATCTTTCATTCATTTGTCATTTTCCTTTTAATTCATTTCAATTAAAATCAAAATTTTAATAACGCGCACGTTTGGAACGTAACTTTTTCACAATGCTTAGCCGAAGTTTTAACATGTTGGTGTCTTACTCTTTTTCCTTTATTTATTTTGCGGATTTCTTTCCGCACAGGGGCAGAGATAAAGGCACAATGCCTGACATAGCCTCTGCCCCCCCCCCCCCCCCCATCGTACAGTTCAACATAGGAGCAACAAAAGTTTGAAACAAACCAACAAAATAACCGCTGTAACGAAATAAAATTATGAACAGAGAACATAAATGATGGTGCCAGAAATAAACACGAAATTAAACGTATACAAAACATTTAGAGTTTCAACTTTAGTCGCTAAACATTCTGACGACGTTCGAGTTTTACACAATGCGCTAATTTTGGTTTGTTTGTGCTTTTCGAAAATATACAGCTTGTTTTTGTTTTTTTCACCTTAGACGTTGTAATCCATTTTGGGCACAGTATAGCGCTCTAAAAAGTGTCGCAGTTTGCCGAGAGGTTTATTTCACGTCGTTTATTTCCAACCTCGAAGAGCGGGTAGGACATAACAAAGATATTTCAGAGCACAAACCACTTTTTTTAACGCTTTTAGCGTGTCGTTTGTTTATGATGCTCGTTGATGACGATGTTCTCATAAATCCGACTCATAGAAGTGATCGCGTGTTGCACAGGCATTAACACCCCGTAGCCGCGTTCTTCGAAAACCGCACAATGGGGGCCTTTTTCTTGGAATTCCTCGCAGAGACACGCAGAAGGCTCGGAGCCTGATCGCCCGGGAAACGGCTCCAGCGTCTGCCTCCAAGGATATGTTTACCGCCGACAAGAAGTTGGCCAGAGTCGGTGAGTGGCTTTACGGCCTGGCTCGACTGTAAGGCCCCGCAGATCTCTCCTCTTCTTTCTCTCAGCGTTTCGGCGGACAATTCGGGCCGTAAAAGGGGCAGCGACAACACACGCGTCGCGTTCCGGACATGTCATAAACGCGTAAAGGCACGTGCGAAGGCCAACAGCGCGTGTACTAAAATTATAAATGATTACTATAAGAACAAAATCAGCTGGATAAGGTCACAAAACGCTTCGCATTGCGTCTATCGAGTTAACGAAGAGACACCAAGACGAAACTCAAGACGCTTTGATTTTGAATTCCACGTCAAGCTGCAACAGCCACTTTTTTCTCTACCTCCCTCGCTCCCTTTGGTAAAAATAAGCTCGAAACTTTAAAAATAAATACCGCAGGCGTGATGTTAGATGCGTACCTAACGATAACCGCCAACGATACGACGCATGCGCGAGGCGTTGACCGTGAAGGCGATGACATGCATATAAAACTTTTTTTAGATTATTATACAGTTCGATTACCATGTTTTTCCTTTTACTTTGTATCTAGACGAGTGTTGTTACTTTTCTATTATTTGTTCTTATTTCGTTACGCCTATGCCTGACGGCACCGTAGGTGACGGGACCTGTCAGCGAATGCTGCTTTTTCCGTTGTCACCCATTGTCGCAATGGAAATAAAACTTATCCAGTGTATATCGGTTATCGTTCTCTCAGTTACCGGAACCACTCTGCAAACTCGCCTCATGGCGAGTTTTAGGACAGCGTACCCGAAAGCTTTAGCAGAGTCCTTCAATAGACCTGTTACAATAACGTACAGCGCCACGACGGCAGGGGATTTTGGAACCCTCGGTACAGATGAGGCGCGCTCTCGTTGCGCGATTGCGCGTGAGTCGCGGCATCTACCGCCAGCAGCCGTCGCTGCCATCCGCCATCCCGGCCATCCGCAGGGACGTCGTACGTCGTTGACGGCCTACCCTATCTGTGCTGCCTGTGCTACCCGGGTCGACTCTGGTCTGCGCTGTGCCGCTGGACTGAAGTTGACACAGCTTCACGCCTTGCAGTGTCACCTAATCCAGTTATTTTGCACCGCAACCGTGGCAGGGTTCGATTAGGTTCGACAAGGCGTTGGAAAGGACAAGGGCCAACGGGGAGGCAATATATTGCTATTTTTGGACAAATATATAAACAAACAAAGAGTAGTGGTGTTTAACGTTCCAAAGAAGCTGACTGTCCTAGCGACACCCCCAGAGATTTTCTAAAAAAGGAACCATGTGCCGTCTGCTTTTTGTGAGCTCGCCGTTTTGCCATCTTTAGCTTTCCTTCGCTTATACGATATACGACTACTTTGGGCCCACACCTGTTGTTACAAGAAGATTTAAAACACCGCCACACCACAGTAGTGACAGTTTTCGATAGAACAAGAGCAAGCACACCGACCTTGCCCTGTCAAACAATTCACTTGGCTCAACAGGCATAGAAAACTTTATCTCCATACGTCAGCTTTTGCTTTTTTGACGATTTCTATTGAAGCATTATGAAAACATTTTTTTTTAATTTTAAAGGCATTGTTTGACAGATAGAAGCCCAAGCTCATAACTTTATTTTTTGCTGTTTTCTCCCACAGACCAAGAGTTTATGCAGCCGGGTGCCTCCTTTTGCAAAGAGCTCGCGCTTGTGGCCTAGTAGTGGCATTGCCATTCCGGATGATTAAGATAAAAAAAGAATGAGAAGCCAATATTTAGACGAAGCTAAAGCACTAAGCAAGACATAATTTGGAATCGCGAGAACTAAATAGTGTGGCAAAATTCACATGCATGTCTAACAAACTACCTGCGTGGTTATTCCATTTTGCCCGTGCGTTATAGTTGAGAGCACAAATGGGCAGTGAACAAACCAATTCACGAATAAATCTGGCCTTGAACTCGAATACTGCAGATGGGCAAAGCCTTCGACATACCAGGTGGTCCAGATTGCGGGACCCATATAAATAAATCGCCAAAATCAGTTCTGCGAGCTACTGCACTGTAATTTACAATATGAAGACTGCTGGGGGGGGGGGGGGTGGATCTTTGTTTTCGTTTTGGGAAATTGTCAGAAAATAGACTTTATACAGTCAAAAGTTACAAAAAAAAACAAAAAACTCCAATGTATTTTTATTGCAAAGAAAAAAAAACATTGTTATGTGGGACATTCAGACGCTCGATTCATAAAAAAGGGAACGACAACAAAATAACAAGGACTTCCGTCGTTCTCGTTTACGTTTTTATTAAATCAAACGTCTCAATGGCCCACAAAAGCGTTTCCAACTTTCCTGGGAAAAGCCTTAACGTCATAATCGTCAATAGAAATTTTCATGTTTTTATTTGTACCTTTTCATTGAGGTAAGTCTTCTCTTCGAAACTTTCACAAAATAAATCCACTATGTAGCAGCCTTCATGTGGTAAATTACGAAGTTGTAGCTCGCGAAACACATTATTGTGATTTATTTAAAAAGGGGCCCGAAATCTGGACCACCCCATAGTTCACTTTTTCAGCTCTGAACCTGGCGCGGTGGCTATTGAATTTCATGCGTACAATCCTTTACGCTACCAAAAGTCAACATACCGGGAATTTCCCACGTACACCGTCTGAAATCTGAACTGCACTGTTGTGTATAACACAAAATCCGTGGTTCATATTTTGGAATGTTTACACGCGAACAGCCACATTTGTAGCTTTGTTGGAGTCAGAACTGTGCTCGGCTACGAAAAACGACAACTTTATGCGGGCTAGGAAATAATTGTATATTTCCACGAGCGAAGTGTACACGCGCGTATTTACACGAGCCGTAGTGGGGTTTACACGATCGTAGCATATACTCACTAAAACAAATCTGGTCGTAAAAGAACTCTTAGGGGTTCTACGGCTTGTGCACATTTTGCACCTTAAAAGTTATTTTAATAACCCCCTAGAAGAGTGCTTCGTAAAAAACCAATTAAAGGTTCTCTTAAACTTTCTTTTTTTTTCTTGTAGCGAAAGAGTTTTTTATCGCCCAGTTGCCTCTTAAGTGCGCCAAGGTGCGATAGTGCTTGAGGCGAGAATTTCTTCACGAGCTGAACGAGTTCTTGGGGCGTCGAAAAACCTTTCAATAATTTATTTATTTTAGAGTGTAGAGGGAGTCTAGACGATGGGTATAGCACAACGCCGAAGAGCACTTACCTGCAAGCACAAAGTGTGGCTTTCCCACAAACATTTGGACGCTTTCCGAGCGCAAGGTGACGGACCCAACTCTGCTTCCCCCTCGGGGAGAGCATACAGAGGAACTCATAGCTCCCTCGCCTCCCCACTTCCGCCCAGCTTCCCACAGTGCGCTCTCTGCTCCTCTACGAAGAGCTCGCGTACCTATTTTCGCTTCTTCCAACAAAAACGCGGTCCAGGCAGCCCTCGTCTAAAAAAAAAAAAAAAAAAAGAAAAGAAACGTTTCACCAAAATTAAAAGAGCGCGTTTTTGTTTTTCTTTAAACCATACAGCATCTCTCACAATCGTTCCCCCAAAGCACACATGCATCTCCTCAATTCAGTGCGTTAGCCAGGAAGTTTTTTCGGGGAAAGGGGGAGGGGGGGGGGGCTGAAACCTCAAGAGCTTTCTCCCCTCCCTGGCTACACCACTTATCCTCACAGACGTGTCCTACAACAATTCCACTGAAAGCAAAGCACCCACTGCAAAACAAACATTGTACAGCACACTGGCTGCAAGCAAATCTCCTTCAACATGCATTTCCACAACGTAGCAGCTACCGCTGTAAGTCGCAACACACTTTGTGGGGTCGCTCGCAATTGTTTTTTTTATAGGGCGAGCGCATTTCAAAACGGTCATGTTCAAGCAGACGACACGACGGCTGACAACACAGGGCGCGCTTCCGAGGGTTGCGGAAGACGTACGACGGCGTACGCATCCAGTGAAATCTCGTCACGTCGTCGCGGCGGTCGCACCGGTCGTGTCTCCTGAAAGAGCGACGTTCGCTTCCCCCGCAATACCTAAAGTAAGAACATTGAGACCGCCACGACACTGTGCTCCGCAAGCGGAGCATGCACAGTTCCTTGGTGCCCGTGCAGGCGGCCTGGCG
The DNA here is from genome assembly GCA_037355805.1 of Ixodes ricinus. Lineage (NCBI taxonomy): Eukaryota > Metazoa > Arthropoda > Arachnida > Ixodida > Ixodidae > Ixodes > Ixodes ricinus. The sequence goes on along the minus strand of JAZHYW010034632.1, from coordinate 21,168 downwards.
GCGGCTGTGCCCGGCGAGCTGCGTGGCTACGAGGTGCTTCTCAAGCAGATGGGCAGCAACCTGCCGTGGGCGGCACTGTTCGAGGACGCCATCCGGCTGGCGAGGGACGGCTTCCCCGTGGGCGCCCACCTGGCCAACGCCCTCCGGGAGGAGAAGGACGTCGTCTACAGCCACGCCAACATGCGGTGAGCCACCGGAAAGCACTTCGTTTTATACTCCAACTTAACGTCCACGGGCGCGGCGTAGCGCAGCGCGCACATATACTGATTGGTCGCAGATATCAAGTTCCTGGTTGCTGGCCAATGAAAGGCGCGCGTTCTCCGCTACTCTGCGTTCACTGCGCTCAACGTCGGAGTATAAACAGCCCATAAGCGCAGCCGATGTTCCATCCCACGCTCAAGCAAACCCGAAAGCTCGCGGCGCTCATCTCTGTTCGTTTGCTACCCGCGGGCAAACGCGCAGTGATTTGTTTCGCCGCTCAGAGCAGAAACACGACGAGCGCCGTGATCTTCCGGCAATGCACCCCATCGAATCGTGGCGTCGGCTGCGCTTGGGCTTATTGTGGAGCGTGAAAGTTATTATTCTACCGAATCTAATTCGATTAAATGGGGAGGTATAGGCAGGTAGACACACAATGTAACGATTTGCGACAGCCGTACAACCAAAGCACGACATGCAGGCGCACCCCTGGCTGCATGCTGTTGAGTTCCAATGATCTTACGGACGTTTCTCGTTTCCTTCCGTTCTCGGTCACGTGGGTTCCGTATCTGGTATGCGACACTTTGGAAAAGACATTTCAACCTGGAATATGCGAGAAGATAGAGGTGAGCAGAACAAGAATGTGTGACAATCACGCATTTTTCCTGAACACCTTCCAGCGGCGTGGAGAGATAAGAACGATGTTTTAACACGTACCAGAAGTAACGACATTCAAAATGGCGACTCCCTCGTGGAAAATGTGTATAAGGGGTATTCACCGGATGCCATATTTGAGGGCGCTGTTTAGAGCGCATGCTCGGAACGAACTCACATTAGGAGGCCTTTAAGAACGGCAATCTTCATGGCGCGGAATGCTCGTTGCAAAAGAACTGTGGAAGCTTGGCATCAGCACGAGCTCAGCAGTCAGGCACACAGCTTGCTTCGTTAGCCGATGCGGAAATGACGGAAGAAGAGGCGTGGACACACTGACGGAAATATAAGCCGACACAAGGAGGCTCTTATTTCCATCCAGTGTCCCTTTCATCAGTCGTCTTCTTAAATTAATAGACGAATCCCACATTCGATCTGTCCTTGTTCGCCATTTACGGCATGTCGTCATACAGGCCATGGAGAGGTCATCGCATGATCCCTAAGAAGCAATGTGCGCTCACCTTGCTGCGGGGCACTCGGGCCTTCAATCACTGCGTACGACAGAAGAAGCCCAAAGTATAAAAGGCGCTGAATCCCATTATACCTGGGACCTTAATCTCGATACTTGGCGAAAACGTCGGCGAGAAACCGAGCGACTGTGATTGGCCGGCGCCAAGGTCGAGTGCGGTGTCGGCCAATCGCGGCCTCCGGATTTCTCGACGACCTTCTCGCCAACTGTCCAGATGAGGGCCTCAGATGTCTTGAATCCTCCGGTCGAAAACGAAACGAAATTAATCGCTTTAGTGGCACGAAATATGAGCACAGCCGAAATATTCCGTCAAAGTGAAGCCGCGTGCTCCACTAAAACGATTGTAAGGATGCGTCCAGCTGCTCTTTAGCAGGTGACAGGCAGGTTAACTTTGAGTCAAGCAACACTGGGCGACGCGTACCGCAGCACCACCGTGAGGTCAAGGCGCGGCCGTACACCTGATGATCAGAGTGACCATCCTTCTCTAGCAGATAGTTTTCGGTTTTGCCGTAGACGCCCGAAATCACACTTTGAGCCGTGATATCTATAAAACTACACACAATATCAGAAAAAACATATACCTTGTACTTCAGGGACACTCACTGAGCTAAAAACAGTCGTAATACGAATTTCGAAAATATTGACCGGAGTTGCCCTTTAAGGCGAGAGTGACGGCGACCATTTCTGACAGCCGCGCTGGGTCAGCGCCAGGCTTGACTTTGGCGCTGGCCAGTCGCGGCGGCCAGAAATCTCGCCGACTTGCTCCCCGAGTGTCCAGCTTGGAGCCCCCGAAAAATTCTTTGTGCGCAGGCGCTTGAAACGTCGGGCTCATTGTTACTTTGCACGTGGCATTTTTCGGCCGAATTCGGCGCTTCATCGTTCGCTGGGATCCTCTCGTTGTCCGGGATGATTGGCACCTTGCGTGTTCTGCGACATAGTGAACGCGCAGGCTTTTCTTAGGCGGTGTAAAACAAAGAAGCGCTTGGTTGTTCAAGGTTATGCGCGGGAGTACAGGCACGCCAATACAATCGCGGCTTCGTAGCTTCTTTCAACTTATCCTCCTGATTTTTGTTTTGTTTTTAGTAAGCGAGTAGCGTTTGCTGTGTCGGCGGTTCGAACATCCCAGGCGTGCACTGTCTCGAATTTTCGCCGCATTCAGCTTGCTAATGCCAGTGAGAAGTGGGCGACAAGTTCATTGAATCTAAATGCCTCTATGGAAGGTTTTTTAGAGCGCAGCTCTTAGGCGGCCGTTTCCGGTTTGAGCGGCGTCGCCGTCAGCGTCGTCGCCGTCGACGCCGTCGACGGCGGCGTAACCGCGCGGTGCTTTATGGGAAATGTCCCATAATGCACCGCGCGGGGAAGGAGGAGGGAAGGAAGAAGGAGGGGGAGGGGGGCCGAGGGGGAGGGAAGGAGGAGGGAGAGGGGAGGAGGAGGGAGGAGGGGAGGAGGGTGGACGAGGAGGAGGGAGGAGGGGTATACCCTCCCCTCAATACCCTTCTCTCCTCCTCCTCAAGAGCTGCGCTCCAATTCGGCGTTACAGGGTAAACGTCTTCTATTTTTTCGGTAACGTTTCTCAAAATCCGCGTGGTGGCAACTGCGTCGCAGGAGTAGATGTTCCTAACAAAGGGCTTAACCTTCGAATGTATATTATAACTGAATAAAAAAAGCTGGTTATAGGTGGTGCTAGCCTTCGCTCGATCCGAAGGATTTAGAAATATACATTCATTGAGCCATTTATCCATTCAGCGGGAATATCGACGCAAGTTTGGGGGGTGCAACAACATTGCTCGTAGTGAGTCCCGAACAACCGCATCCGCAGGTCGACCTTCTGGAGCCCTTACGCGAACGACACGCTGAGCGAAGGCGAGCTCCTGGTTCAGAAGGACCTGGCCTCGACGCTCCGAAGCCATTGCCAACAACGGACCCGATTATTTCTACAAGGGGGAGTTCGCCGAAAAGCTCGTTCAAGAGATCAGAGCCAACGGTGAGTTAAGTCCGCGCCAATAAACACACCCGAAAACTGCCCGTTTAGGGTATCGAGCGGAACCGAAAACAGAAGAAAACAAACGCTGTTTTATTGCGAACTGGAATTGGATAGAATCGCTATTATCCTTTTCGTTCCGGAGCAAAGCCGCAAAATCTTTTTAATGTCACCTGTCCCACGGATCTGGTGTGTCGCCAAATTCTGACAACCGTACACGGTGGCGCAGCCAGGAGAGAAGCTTATGAAGCTACAGCCCCCCACTCCCCGAAAAACAATTCCCGGTATACGCCACCGCATTCGCGAGACTACGTTGAAGATTATACTGCGTTCACCCTTAAGCTGAGACTATACTCGCGGTCAGCTTTCTGTGGCAATGCAGTCAATGCTAGGGGAGAGGGTGCACCAACCGCTGTACACGCGCTTTCCTCCTCTTTCCGGATTGCCACAGAAAGTTGGCCGCGAGTATAGTAACCCCCGAATTCATATATGTGACGAACTGAAGCCGAACTTCGACTTGCTCAAGTCCGCCTTAACACCAAGTTCGACTTCAAAACGCCCAAGCTGGCTTTTACGTTTCATAGACGCTCCCGCGAACTTCCTTCGCAAAGTCTCGTTCAAGTCGCGAGCGCTCGCGGCTCCCCGCCTGGGAGCGAAATTAGGCTGCAATTTTTCTCTTAAAAGTGTTTCGCACTTCAAAACGAAGTTGCACCTTTAAATTTTCTTCATAGCACGTCTTTACCGAACGCAAATCGTGAAAGATGCGGAGGCGCAGGTTTCGGAACTAACGTTGTACGCATGCCCCCCCCCCCCTTCCCCAGAGACCTTATGCCTCTTCAAACTCATGAACTCACCGACCCCATAAACTCATTGAACTTGTGAACTCACACCCCTCACCGAACTCATGAACTCACTAAAGTCTATGCACACACCGACCTTATAAACTCACGCCCCTCACCGAAATCATGAACTCACTGAAATCATGAACTCACCCAACTCATGAACTTACCCAACTCACCGAACTCGCGCCCCTCACTCAATCTCGAACTCACGAGTTTTCGAGGCCTACGAACTCACTCACCCTCACCTCACGCTTCATCGGTGGGAGTCAGTGAGGAGAGCGAGTGCACTTGTGAGTGAGTTTTGCCGAGGTATGCGAGAGACTGCAAGCCTGCCAAAGGTACCATCGTGTGCATGCTGCAGATGTTTGAGGCTTGCCGGTGTCGGTTGTTTCTGTTTGTCGCTCTAGTGCAGGGGTGCACAACATGCAGCCCGCGGGCACTTTCTGTGCGGTACACGGACATGACACTCCGAGATGTGCTCAAGATAGCAACCAGTGCGATGATGCCAGATATTGAAAACCCGCGCAGCTCCCAATAAACATTTTTTTTGGCCAGCGTCATTTTTGAGTTGTGCACCCCTGCTCTAGTGGGACCCGAGCATATAGAATCTGAGGCCAGATTCACGAAACGATCTTACGCCAAAAATGTGCGTAAGACAAAACTTAAGAACAAATTCGTATTCACGAAACGAAATTTTCGTAAGTTTTGCGCAGGTTACGACGAAATCCTACGACACGCTCCGAAGCTGTCTTACGCACTTCTTACGATCAAATCAGCATGGCCGACAGCGTCGCGGTCGCGACGACCAACGGACGTTTATTTTTCTACGTGCGCTTCTCACGCGTCCGGACTTCAAGCAGCAAGAAAAAAGTAAAAAGTACTTGAAACAGACCACGACGAACAAGAACGCTGGATCCACAAACACCCGGGAAGAGCTCCAACGGCCACGATTCCACCGACACCGAGCAAGAGAGCTCGGCAGATAGGCCTAGCAGGCACTCCGCGACTCGGCGACCGTCTGCCCACGACCAGCTGGCGTGCTGAATGGAATATGCCCGCGCGACCCTTGTGAACCCTTCCCGTATTATAGTTCGATCGCTGACCTCAATTTTAGATTAAGAGGTCAATCTCTTCCTCTTGTCATCTCCTTGTTTTTCGAGGCAGCGGTGACGAACGCTGTCGTCGAAAAGGGGCTCTCATCGATTCTATCTCTTTGTTTTGTGTGATATAGAGCTCAAATAAACGCCGTATGGATTACCTTCGCAACACGGTATGTACTGTACACTTTGTTATTAGTATTCCATTTTTATTCTGACACGACTGCACCTCACTGTCGATCGCTATAACAGTTCGTGGGTCGCAATGCCGGTCCAACCTTTCTTTGCCGGGTGTCACGTCAGCATCGAGTCGCAATCGTAAAGGATCGGTCCCGAAGCGCTTATCAATTCGCGGTCCAACAGCGCGAATCCAGCACTTCGATCAAACGCGCGCGTCCGCTCCGAGTGTGAATAGGTATTACGTGGCTCTTGCTGACACTCTCGTAGTTCATACGTATCGTTTTTAACGTCGGCTCGCTCTGCATCTCCGAGGCCGCCAAAAACGCCGCGGCAATTTGTTTCCATCTACGTCGCTTTGCAAACGACTGACACGGGCCGTCTTTTACCAACGATGACAGTTGTGTTGACTTCGTAGCGATCGAGTTCGTAGCAGTCAACGGAGGCGGTTACGCATCCCGGCCTCGGCATTCGGGCGTGTTTAAATCGTGTTAGCGTCGACATATCACTGCACGGACACGAACCCCAGACAAGCGGTGGCAGAAAGGCCGCCTGTGTTTGTTATGAAAAATCCACGTGCTCCGAACGGCTCCGAACCATTGCCGAGCTCTCCGATTGGTTGTTCGTGCTGCCGAAGACGCCGTCGCCATAGCAACAGCACCGGTAGGTTCTAGTTTTTTCGTACGAGAACGTCGCTTTCCTCCTCTCACTTAAGAACGCGTTCGTGAATACCGATTTCTCCTCTTCTTACGATGTTCTTAACTTACGAACGTCTTAGCTAAGTTGTCGTAAACTAAGAAGCTCTTCGTGAATCTGGCCTCAGTGTCTTAGCTGAGACTGTGGCTACGTTTACATGAATGCGATCGAAGCACATCGAATCGAGCAGGAACCAATTGTACGCAGCCTGTCTCTCTACTTTTTCCACTTCAACCCATCTTCTACCAATCAAAATTGTCAAATCGCCATTCGATGCGCTATGGTCTCATCTATGTAGGCGCAGCCCTTGTAGAAAAGAAAGCTTGACCAACCTGGGACGCGCAAGCACTATACTCTGTTTCACCTTATGATGTACCGCAGGAAAGGCTACAAGCGCGAGCTCCTTGCTCTGGGGCACATCTCGGCGGCACAAGCTCGCGTGACTTAAGAGCGGCTGCCAACGCTATGAGCTCGCGCTTCTAGCCTTCGCTGCGGTACAACATAACGTGAAGCGAAGTATAGAGACTCCACTTCACGTGCCACTGCGCTCGTGCCCTAGCTCTGGCAGCGCTTTCTTGCACCAACGCCTCCTGTACTAAGATGTCTGTCAGGTGGCTCGCTCTCCCATTGCGGCCGATCTGACATCGTGTTGTAGTCAAACGCCACGATGTGGCGCTCGCCTCTGACGCTATTGTTTTGGGTTACTATAGGCGCGAGCATAGTTCGGAATCGCCAGATTCAAAGGGAACAGCTACATCATCATCATCATCAACAACAACTCGCGCTGGGCGCTCGGTCACCTCGGCGCAGCTGGCGCGGCCGGCCGCTCGCAACTGAGTGCTAATTTTATTTAATTTAACATTAATTCTAGTTCTAGTTTTTGGTTTAAGGCTGGTTCACACTGCCCCGATTTCTTACGTTAAGTTGCGTTACGAAATATTACGCTGAAGTCACCGGGACATCTGTGCTTCATATAAAGCATGACACGAGACATTCGAGACACGAATGTTTCGGTGACTTATACGTAACGTAACTTAACGTAAGAAAATCGGGCAGTGTGAATGAGCCTTACGGTTTAGCATCCAATTGAAGAAAAAGAAAAACAAGTAAACAAATTAGTCGTTAGTTGTTTATACAGCCGGCGTTTAGTCTGCCAGAACATGGCGACATTGTTAGCTACTGTAGATAATCAATTTAGCCAGCGCAGTACGACTGCTAGCCTGGGGTTTTTAACGTGCAAAACGCAGTAGTGATACACAACCGCACGCCGGTACGATGCTTATCCAGGTTGAAACGGGCAGGGGTAGGGATTGAACCCAGGATGCCTGGGTTCTGCAGCGCGAGCTTTCTCTCCGCGTGCTCCGAGCTGGGGCCCTAACCTGGACACTTGGCGAGAAAGTCGGCGAGAAATTTGGCGGCCGTGATTGACCAGCGCCGCACTCAACCTTGGCGCCCGTCAATCATAGCCGACGGATTTCTCGCCGACTTTTTCGCCAGGTGTCCAGATTAGGGCCCCTGGTCTGCGCTAGACCACTTGGCCAAGGATCCCCCTGAAGAAAAAGACCGAATTCTTCTCCATGGCCCTAGTCCATAATACAAAGAAGACGAAGACGAAAGTGTAAATATACCAAAGAGTTGTGAGTCAGCGCTGCGTAAGTATGTCTTTCTTTTGTGTGCGTGGACTTGAGTAACCGTCTTGCGGGTGCACTGTTCCCCCTGTATACAACACAACCTCATTCATAGCCTTTGCGGAGCAAAGGAGAGCCGATGCAACTGACTCTCTTTGCACTGTTGATGCTAGAGATGACACTGCGCTATTCGATTCGAACCACTATTCGCACACCCATGCTGGTATCACAATAGCAGACGTCAAATCTCCCACGCTGTCGCGACCGAGAGCGATAGTGTCAGTTGGCAGCACACCTCGCGGTCGTTTCGGTGAAGGAGAGGAGGAAAGCGGGAGAGGGCACGGCAGGACGCGCGCCGCTCTTATGACAGGCATCTTAGTACAGGAGGCGTTGCTTGCACACAGTCTTCGCTGAGACTTTGTTTCTAGCATGCCACATCAAATTTCTCGAGACCAAACTTTTTTCTACATTTGTACCTCTCTTGCGCCTCTGAGTCCATTCTAGCTTGAACACTGCATGGCTACATTGGTGTCTTCAGTATATTCATTTACTGTATTTTCATAAGACGCCGAAAGGAAGAGCTGTTGCATTTTGCGTCTCCGCGGGCCTCCCAGAGGGCAAACAATCCGCATCACGGCACCGCCCGCACCGCTTCATGCACTGTTCCCATGACCAGTTCTCCAGTTGGTTAGCTAAAGGACCGGTAAGCGAGAGATTTGTTGGAGAAGTTTGAATACTCCTCTCAGACGACTGATCCCCTCTTATATATTGAATAGCACAGCATAAGGAACTCGCTAAATGCCCACCTTCGTGATATCTGAAGCGCTCCATCGTCCCAGGAATTTTGACACCAACGGGCTCGGTAGGCCTGCCGATGCGGAGCGACCGGAAGCCTCTCGGGAGCCAAGAAGCTGTTTGTGTTTGTACACACGAAAAGGGTCGCGCTTCCTCGGCTCCGCAGGTGGCAGCATGATCCGGCAGGACCTGGAGACGTACAAGCCGATCTGGTCCCAGCCAGTGCAGGCCAAATTCAAGGACGGCCGCGTCCTGTACTCGGTGCCTCCTCCAGGCAGCGGCGCCGTGCTCGCCTACATCATGGGCATCATGGACGCCTTCCGGGACGGGGCCTCCGACAGGCTGCAGGATGACGGGCTCACCTTGCACAGGTGCGCAGCTCGCTCCCCTCCACATAATTCCATGGACGGGTCGCTAAAAAAGTCGTGAATGGGTTGGTTTTCCTCTCGGTTCGGTATTTACGACGCTGGCCGATGGGAGTGAGGCCAGGAGTGCGCAGGTGTAGCCTTCCCAAGCGAAGCGTACCAGACACGTGACATTCCCGGAGTGACGTCACTTCCTCATGTAAAGAGCTGTTCGCCGGGGGCCGGGGATGCTCGATAGATGGCGCTAGAAGTCTACAACGAACGCGCGGGCGCGCGTCCGCCGGGTACGCGCCGTTAAGATTTTTTTTTTTTTTTCTACGCCGTGCGCGCAATTGTTGCGCTCTTGGCGGGTGTTCGAATTTTTTTCTTTTTTTTTTCAGTGAGCACACGTTTTGTTTGTTTCAAAACAGCACTGGATTGTTTTTTATTAAGACGTTTGGTACAGATACACACAATAGAAAAATATTTACACTTACATGAGCATGAATCAAATCAAACAAAAAAAAGGAGAAAAAAAAACGACGTAAAGATACATATACACCCAATACAAAAATATTTACAGGTATACAGGAGCGTGAATCAACACAAGTCAAACATAAAAAGGTGAGGAAAAAACGACGTAAAGGTATGCATATACACACAATAGAAAAATATTTACACATACACGAGCGTGTATTAATTCACAGGTACCAAACATAAAAAAGGTGAGAAAAAAAAAACAAGCTAAACATGTTCAAAAGCACAAGGATTCGATATGTAATTTTACATTAATAAAATATATTTCAACAAATTAATAAAGGTACCTACAATCATGAGTTATAGTGGCAATGGTAAATTAACAAAACAATATTTAGTGAGATATACAAGCACAGAGGAAAAAGAATCTTGACAAGTTGGGGGCAAATAGAATTACTAAATGATAATTGTTATATGTAAGCAAATATTTCAAAAGATCACAGAGACGAAATGCCACAGGTCAAATTGAACAAAGAGTGAGTTTCATTATAAGCCAAGAAAAAGGCAGATATTTTCAGTAATCTTACCTGCTGGGACCAGCTGCTTCAGCCTCCCATTTGTGACCCTCACAGAGGGACGCGCGACCTTCTTCAGGCGATTTCTTTTCGGGCCCGTGAAGGCGATCGGCTCGAAATGAGCTGCGCAAATCACCCTTGCCTGAAGCGTTCGATCAGAGTCGTGCGCGAACTCCGGGCGATTCGCGTACGCGATCCACTTAGCACGCCTAGAAGAGTGAACATGCATATCAATGCGAGAAATCGTTCGTTGATAACCGTTGACAGAAACAAAACTTGCCGATCGTCCAACGGAAACCGAAAGAAGGAACTTCCGATTTTAAACTGCTATTGCCGCACCCCTAGCCGCACCACTTCGCCGCGCAGTATCTTCCGTAACTTTTCGAAGGCTTCATTGCAATTCAGAACGAACCATAATTTGATTTTAGTCGCTCGTTACTCAAAACGCAACCAAAACAGTGCGCGGCGCCCGACGAGTACCGTTAGGCCGTTGGTGGGGCGAGGAGCAGACGAGCAGACGCCCCGCACGCTCTCGCCAGAAGCTGGAAACGGCGGCAGGGCGTCGGCGCGACCTCAGCGCCTTCGTACAGCCTTTGGTGCGTTGCGGTGGATACGTGAACCCTTCATGTAAAGATTGAGGTCGGAGCCGCCACCAGGGGAGAAATCAGACGCTGTCGGCCTCTGGCGACACTCGTTTGAACCGCCAAGCTGCATTCTCCTGGTGAGGCGCCAGCCGCGAGGGAGTCAAGCTGCGTCCGGTGGCACCATGGCGATAGCCCCCAAAGTTGGACGAAACCCGCTAAATTTGGCGGGCAAGATATCACCCGCCAGATTTAGCGGACGGTGTACACATGAAGGGGTAACCCTTACTACGTGACGTGACACGCCGCTCCGATGACGTCACGTGACAGTCTGCTCAATTTGGCGGTGGATGCGTCGCTCACCAAATTTAGCGGGACTTCGTTCGGGCGACGGTTTTCTTCTATCGTACCGCTCCTTTCTTCATGTGGAATCCAAGGCCGGTTCACGGATTTGCCTTTGACCGACCGTTTGTAACTCACGAGAGAACACACTGGCGCCATCTATGAGGTAGCCCTGGAACCGCGTAGAACTAGCCCGGAGGTTCTGCACTACCTGCGAGATGAAATCAACCAGGGGCGGACGCATCTATTTCCAGAGGGAAAGAGGGAAGGGGGGGGGGGGGGGGTCAACCCATCATATGTTTGTTTCAGAAATCCCCCCCCCCCCCGTTTCCCCGCCCTAAATGTTTAAACAAGCAGAATTCAAGAGGCGGGTGAGGACATCCGGACCACCCTCTCAATCCGCCACTGAAATCACCGCACCATCTCACACCGTTACAATTATGTTGAGTTCACGCTGAAGGGAAGAGCAGGACGTGTACGGGGGCTAACCGGTGGATGATGCCTGTGTCTCGTCGCAAGCGGCCACAAGCACTTTCAAAAAACTTGCCTCTTTAAAACGGCCGCTCGAAAACCTTGAAGAACCAACCGAATAGAACGCCACATGCTGCCAAAAATTATGCGACCGCTTGGCGTGTCATATTCCCTATGTCTAAATAAACATCTCGCATTCTCAGCGCATGGGACAGAAATTAATTCATGTTTACGCAAGCTGTTTTTAACCGTTGCTGTTGGTGTAAAAATTTTCACTTTCTGCCATTAGCATCCCCCCCCCTCAATATACATTTTTCTCCCTCTTCTTTGTCGTCTGAAAGAAGAAACAAAAAAATAATCCCGAAGCGTTTCCCAATTGAAGCCTCTGCATTCTCACTTAAATTTACTTTTTAGGGTTTCTGACCTCATCGGGTAAAAGGTTTATCGATATATTTAGTTTGTTTTCCGCAAAAAACGCTGTGTTAATCACTCCGAAATCTCTAATCTTTGCAGCGCGAAGAACAAATAACGACGCTAGAAAAGATAGCAAAACTTCCGACTCGAAAACACGATGTGGGTAACGGTCGATTGTTTGCCCGGCAAATAATGTAAAAGCTGTAGACGAATAAAAAAAAGGGGGAAGGGAGCCAAAGATATACAGATCTCACACATTTCATGTCTGTGCGTGTTTGTCCCTCTTGCTAGTCGCCCGCTTGTCTCCGGTTTTGAATTACACGCAGCGTAAACCAGGTCGCGTATTCGTTAATCTAATCTTCGATTTACCCCAGATTTAAAAAAAAAATTTAAACAACGGTCAAGCGTACACAACGTCTTAAACGTGGCTGCTGCTGTGTTTCACGAAATCACTTTACATTCACATCTATCCCTCTCCCACGGTTTACATTTAAAACACCTACAAAAGGTCTCACCTATGTATAAATAGAGCGAATGTGAAGTACACACTGATATTCACTGCTCTTTACTTGTAGCATACATATCCGACTAGATCGTTTTGGTATACATAAACGTCACAGGTAAGTCGTACACCAGCTTGCCTGCTTTTTCACACTTCTTTAAGATGTGGTCGTCTTTGCGTTATAGCTAGGGTTCCGTGTCTTCGAATAAATTCGATTAAATCCGAAAAACATGGCTGGTATAATTTTCTTAAATTCGAACTGATCAGAAAGAAAACTCCCAGTTTGGAGGTCGCGATGGCCACAAAGAAACAAAAAATTCAGTTTTCTACTTATAAGTTTGGTCAGAGCAGAGGTTCAGCGGTCATTAAGAGAGGCCTCCTCAGATTCCTTCGAAATCTCGTAGTATTGATCAAAGAAGGTTCACCGTCCATCCCGTTGGGTTTCGTTCGGGACAACGGGGCATTCGAATTCTGGGTCACGATAGCACCCACTGGTTTGGTTTCCAGATTGATCTTGTTAGAAGAAGGTATGGTTGTGATTCTGATCACCGTGAAAGATAAACTCCCTACTTCGCAGAATTGGGAATCTAACAAGAATAAACTCCGATAGACTCCGAATATTCGACAAAACATAAACTCCGAAAAACGCCCTCGGAATTCCACGAGAAATAAACTCCGAAAACACGGCACGGAATCCTAGTTCTAGCCTTACCACGTAACGACACGCTGCCAGCGCCCACTTTTTTTTTTTCTTTTTTGCAGTGTGTATTAGTGCCACTAAATAAGCTACGCTTCAGAGTAACAACACTTGGCCATATTGTATCTCAAAATCATGGTTGCCAGTTATCTGGAGCTTTATCTGAAATCTTAGGAAACGCTTTTCCGCCCTCCACAAATGTTTAAACAGTTGGCGACAGAGCAAAGCAATATTACATGAGCTTCCTAACACCGAATCTAATGCTGAGGAAGTCGCACTTTTGAATCATGACGATCGGCAGTTGCATCTGCTCTGCATATACGAGCCAAAATGGTGGCGCCCACAACAATGTCGGGGAATGGAGTGCCGATACTCCAAGCGCGGCTCATTTAGTGGCTCTAGTGTGTACTTGTACGCTGGTGACTTGCTTTTACACTTTGGTATGGGACGCGGCTGACTAATTTACGAGGTCGTTCATCTGGTCTGTTTCCTTCTAGGTTTGCCGAAGCGTGCAAGTTTGCTTACGCCAAAGGGCGCTTCTGGGAGACCCCAAGTTCGTGCCGGTTGATCGGGTACGATGTGATCACCTCTGTACGCGCTTTTCAGTAACTAATAGGCCAGCGCGCTATTTACCAAATACACGAGGTGTGGGCAACCTAGCAGTTCCAGGTGTGTCACCAGCTGCGCGCCTGCGCCAGCGCCGCGTGGAGGGTCTGCGCATGCGCCCTGCCAATAGCGGCGCCACCGCATGACGACGGGGCCACGTGTATGGACAAATTCAACGTCTCATTAGGACCGATCTCACCAATCCGTTTGACTACGCCACCGCTGCCGCAATGCATCGAGGCAATTTTAGCAATTCTGCATGTACTCAAACTCTAAAGTCATTGGATCCTGGGAAAGTAACACCAAGCTCCCCGTGTGGTCGCCATCTTGGTCCGTGAAATGAGCAATTTCTCCTTGACCCCCCCCCCCCCGTTCTTTGTGAGCCGATCTAGATTCGCTGGTGACGGGTAGCTTTATGGAGTCGTTTTTTGTATACCAAGATTTTGCTAACCACACACCGGCGAAAGAAGCGTTCACCTTCGTACCACCACCAGATGTTGTGTCGGTGCTTGGACGGCACTGAAAAATAAGTTTACTGTCTTGAAATACGCTAGAAGAACAATATAATTGTAAGAGATCCATGGAGATGGCCATGATTAATAAGTTTATCGCATACAAAGTGCCAAAGACTCTTATATTGGCGAGGAACGCTTCCAGTACGATGGAGCTCCATGGTGGTCTTGGCGCGACTGGTTTAGAACGACTTTCTGGAAGCTTTGAAGATATAAATGGACCAAGATGGCGATTCTCATGGCAACATAGACCGATTAGCCAATCGCCTTGCGAGGTTTGGGTCGTCTGTATGTTAGTATCCGTTTGTGTCCGGCTAGGAGGTAGGGAAGGCAATGACGCTACTTTCCAGGATCCAGTGACTTTACTGCACCCGAACCTCGCTGGAACACTGCGCGTGCACAGCACGAGACGGTACGAGCCGTCTCGGGCAGTGCCGCCCTGTCTTCTAGCGAACTAAAGTCAGGGAGGCTTCACGCATGCGCCGAACGCTCGCTGAGCTCTGTCTATTAGCTCTTTCTCGCGTGAGGTGAAACGTGGTTGCGCCAGTGTGCAAATAGCCCTCAAACACTTCCGGTTCTGTACTAGACGGTGGGTCGCGTAGTATTTGCGAGATAAAAACTTTATGTGCTATCTTTGCGAAACGGTCGCTTAGGCCACTATCACATAGAATTCACTATTACGGTGAAAGAAAGTAGCGTAAAAAGTTAGGAAATACACCCGGACCGGAAGTGTATAGGACCCAGTAGAGGATCTCACTGACTTTGTTGCTAAACAAAAAGGGGCGATGGCCGATTAGGAGTTTAGCGGGGCAAAAGCTACGAAAGCCACATTCCGTTGTGTCCGCTCGGAAGTCTGGGAGTTCTCAACGGGCCTGTTTTTTGTTCACGTAAACTACAGGGTGAAACAAGGAGACGGCAGGCTCTTTAAATCGACCGGAAAATTCGGTTTCTTAACCTATCGCGCTACGACTTTGTGCAGCGTTGCCCACAGATGGTGCATTTTTTTTTTGTAAAATTTGCAAAGAGCGATTTTACCTGAGGAAAAAGTAAAGAAAGAGAAAAGGCTTAGCTCCTATGGAAACGCAGCGACGCCACCGGTTTGCAAACAACACGGCGCCGTTTCGCACGGGAGACAAGAGATGGCGCAAGCGGTCGCGACGCCAACTGCCGCCAACGAAACGAGCAGACGACGCCAAGAGCCGGCGTGTTTAGCAGACAGGAACTGCAGTCCCTTGTTGTTACCGCGCCTGTTTTTGTTTCTGCGACTGTCGCCGCCTGCGGAACGCGAGCCGCTTTCAAGTCAAAAGGATCGTCTGCTAAAGTGCCGGCTCTCGGCGCCGTATGCTCGTTCGTTGGCGGCGTTCGTTGCGCCATCTCTTGTCTCCCGTGCGAAACGGCGCCGTGTTGTTTGCAGACCGGTGGCGTCGCTGCGTTTCCATAGGAGCGAAGCCTTTTTCTTTCTTTACTTTTTCCTCAGGTAGGTTCGCTCTTTGCAAATTTTACGAAAAAATGCACCATCTGTGGGCAACGCTGCACAAAGTCGTAGCGCGATAGGTTAAGAAACCGAATTTTCCGGTCGATTTAAAAGCCTGCCGTCTCCTTGTTTCACCCTGTAGTGTTTTTGTTGCAATCTTTTCGACCCGATTCGCTACGGTCAAACACGTACAGGTTACTGAAATAAAGTAGCTAAGTACCGAAAGTAACTTCATACGTTGCTCGTTACTGGGATTCGAAAGGAACGCGTTCCCTCAGACTGAAAGTAAAGGCTCTGTTCTACTCCGACTTCGAGGCGTAGGACAAGCGGCGTTGCGTAGCGCACCCAGACACTAGAGAGTTTTTAGGGAACCGGAACAAAATACGATCGATAAACAAAAACGATCGATACCTTGGATCGGGCGAGTCGACCGATCGTGTGCCTTGAAACGGCTTTGGGGGTACCGTATTTGCAGACGAGAGCAGACGATCGGTACAGGTCGCGCCCCCTGGCAACGGAAACCTGCACCGGCCTTATCGAGAAAAGACAGAGGCCAGATTCACGAAACGATCTTACGCCAAAAATGTGCGTAAGACAAAACTTAAAAACAAATTCGTATTCACGAAACAAAATTGTCGTAAGTTTTGTGCAGGTTACGACGAAATCCTACGACAGCTACGAAGCTGTCTTACGCACTTCTTACGACCTAATCAGCATGGCCGACAGCGTCGCTGTCGCGACGACCAACGGACGGTTATTTTTCTACGTGCGCTTCTCACGCGTCCGTACTTCAAGCAGCAAGAAAAAAGTAAAAAGTACCTGAAACAGACCACGACGAACAAGAACGCTGGATCCACGAACACCCGGGAAGACCTCCAACGGCCACGATTCCACCGACACCGAGCAAGAGTTCGGCATATAGGCCTAGCAGGAACTACGCGACTCGGCGATCGTCTGCCCACGACCAGCTGGCGTGCTGAATTGAATATGCCCGCGCGACCCTTGTGAACCCTTCCCATAGTTTGATCGCTGACCTCAATTTTAGATTAAGAGGTCAATCTCTTCCTTTTGTCATCTCCTTGTTTTTCGAGGCAGCGGTGACGAACGCTGTCGTCGAAAAAGGGCTCTCATCGATTCTATCGCTCCTCTTTGTTTTGTGTGATATAGAGCTCAAATAAACGCCGTATGGATTACCTTCGCAACACGGTATGTACTGTACACTTTGTTATTAGTATTCCATTTTTATTCTGACACGACTGCACCTCACTGTCGATCGCTTTAACAGTTCGTGGGTCACAATGCCGGTCCAACCTTTCTTTGCCGGGTGTCACGTCAGCATCGAGTCGCAATCGTAAAGGATCGGTCCCGAAGCGCTTATCAATTCGCGGTCCAACAGCGCGAATGCAGCACTTCGATCAAACGCGCGCGTCCGCTCCGAGTGTGAACACGTATTACGTGGCTCTTGCTGAAACTCTCGTAATTCATACGTATCGTTTTTAACGTCGGCTCGCTCTGCACCTCCGAGGCCGCGAAAAACGCCGCGGCAATTTGTTTCCATCTACGTCGCTTTGCAAACGACTGACACGGGCCGTCTTTTACCAACGATGACAGTTGTGTTGACTTCGTAGCGATCGAGTTCGTAGCACAGTCAACGGAGGCGGTTACGCATCCCGGCCTCGGCATTCGGGCGTGTTGACGGCAAGGCATGGGACGTTCAACTTGGCGTCGATGGACGAGGAGGACGTCGTACGGCAGTTTATTTATTTATTTATTTGGACATACTGCCAGCCGCCTGTTGGCAGCCAAGGCAGGGGTGGGCACAGACAGACACAAACAAAAAAAAAGCACGACAACCTAGCACACAGCAAAGCACACATGACAAATCATGGCGATCAAGAAAGATAAAGTGTTCCATCATGGTAAAAAACAAACAAACAAAGTGGCATCGACTCTCCCGACACAATCGACTCTCGAGCAAACGATACCAATCGCGCGCACACACACACACACAAAAAAAAAAAAAAACAAATAGCTTGCAGCAATAATAACCTAATATACCTTCTGCAGTCACCGCGAAAAAAGTTGTTCTATCATTGCTGCAAATGATGACGTTGTGGTTGCATTTGTAACACTTTCAGGCAAACTATTCCAGTCATTGATTGTACGCGTGAAAAAGCTATTTTTTAGACATTCAGTTCTACAGAAAGGGACCACAATAGTTTTCGAGTGCTTGTTGCGCGTGTGCCTGCTTGAGTTGTACTCCATGTACTTTTCGAATGACATGCGCGAAGAGTTGTGCACGATAGTAAAAAGAAGCTTAAGACGATTTATCTTGCGACGGGTTTCAAGACGAGGCATTTTTGATAGGTTGTATAATTTTGTAATTGAACTTTTTCTCCTGTATTCGTTGTACGCAAATCGAAGTGCTTTCTTCTGAATTCCCTCTATTCGGTCTACGTTGATTTTGGAAGTGGGATCCCATACCACATCAGCATACTCCAGAACAGGGCGTACGGTGGTGCTGTACGCTGCTAGTTTAGTTTTCGGTGTACAGTGTCTTAGTTTTCTTTTTAAGATCCAGAGTTTCACCATCGCTTTCTGCACAATCCATGCTACATGACTGTTCCAATTGAGTTTTGACGTGATTATAACACCGAGATACTTGTATTCATTGACAGTTTCTAAAGGATGATTGTTGATGGTGTAGCTAAAACCAAGGGGCGTTTTCTTGCGTGTGACGCACATGTATACACACTTAGAACTGTTCAGCGACATCTGCCAATTCGTGCACCATTGCGTTATACTGTTTAGACAGTTACTGAGCTTTACCTGATTACTTCTCGAACCTATCTCTGAAAACAATACGCAGTCGTCCGCATAAAACCGACATTGTACGCTGTCATCAACAGTAAGATCATTTAAGTAAACTAGAAAAAGCAAAGGCCCGAGTACGGACCCCTGGGGCACACCAGAAATAACCGGGATAGTCGGGAAATTACTCCTCCGACCTCAACAAATTGATGACGATTGCTTAAGTAAGAATCCAACCACCGCACGAGTCTTTCATTGCCTAGGAGAGTCTTAAGTTTTATCAACAGCTTCTGATGTGGTACTCGATCGAAGGCTTTGGCAAAATCCAAGAAAATAACATCCACCTGGCCCCCCTTGTCAAGAACTTTTGCAAACTCATTTACAGTATGAAGAAGTTGTGTAACCGTCGAGAAGCCGCGCCTAAAACCATGCTGTTGATCCGATATGAAGTTATTTGCATCAAAGTGAGTCACGAGATGCTTGAATAAAAAATGTTCGAGAACCTTGCTGCAAGAACAAAGCAAAGAAATTGGTCTATAGTTGCACACTTGAAGCCTATCGCCGGCTTTATGAATTGGTATTACCTTTGCAGTTTTCCACTGATCCGGTACAATAGCCTGTTCAAGCACATTACTGAATATAACAAAGAGAAATTTAGAGCACCATTCGGCGTATCTTTTCAGAAATGCGTTAGGGACATTGTCTGGACCACTTGATTTTTTTGTGTTTAAATTTAGAAGTGCTTCGAAAATGCCTTCCTGCGTCACCTGGACGTCCGGTACTCCTATTGCACTTTCCCTGTATTCAGGTGATCCGCCGTCGTTAATCGTAAATACCGAAGAAAAATAGTCATTAAATGTTTTAGCGATAACTGATTTGTCAACAACTTCTTTTCCACAGTCCTCAATCTTGCTTACGTGCTGTCTCGTGCCCTGTAAATGCCTCCAAAATTTAACTGGATCATTAAGCAGGAAGTTGGTCATTTTAACGTTGTAGTATTCATACCTGGATTTTTTTATTAGTGATTTAAGTTTTATACGCAGCACAGCTACCTTTGTTTTGCCTTTCGATGTTTTGTTAAGTCTTTTTGCCTGGCGCTTTACTTGCAGAATCTCCCTCGTTACCCAAGGACTACGCTGTCTAGTGTTTGTTTTCCTGGTTGGCACAAAGCGTTCTATACACGTGTTCACAGTTTCTTGGAAGAAATGCCACAATTGGTTTATATCACAGTTAGTGCAGGTAGATAAATCGAAAAACCCGTCGAAGGACAACTCAAGAAAATCTAAGATACTTTCGTCTTCTGCCTTGTTGAAGTCCTTAACTTTCTTTACCGTATTAGGTAGACGGTTGGGGACTAAACCTGGACAGTCTAACACTATCATGCGGTGATCTGATATTCCATCTACAACTGCACAGTAGTTATCTGAAACACACAGAGTATTAGAAACAAATAGCAAATCAAGGAGAGAACTGGTGGTTTCCGTAACCCTCGTGGGACTCCTTACTATCTGAACAAGGTTGTTTGAGAATGCTAAATCGATCAAGAGTTCGGAGTGGCGACACGCTGACATTGAGGTCATTGTTTCCCAGTCTATATTTGGAAGATTAAAGTCACCTCCCAAAATTATATTTCGGTTGTGTTTTGACTCTTTATGTACAAAATCGTGTAAGTCGTTCAATACCTCAATGTCAGCACAAGGTGGCCTGTATACCACGCCCACCAAAATACAGGAAGATAAAAGCGACACTGTCACCCACACCGCTTCAATGGGTGTGGTATTACGCAGCACAGAAAATTCTATTCCTCCTTTCAGAACTATAGCCACCCCTCCCCCTTTCGAAGAGCGATCTTTCCGTATAATTTTGTGCGTTGGGGGAACGATATCGCAATCAGAAATACTATCACTTAGCCAGGTTTCGGTTATCAACAATATGTCGGGGTCGAAAGTAAGAATAATGGTTTCCAAGTCGGTCGTTTTATTGACAACACTCCTTGCATTCAGGTTTATTACTCGAAGTTTCGTGCTAGTTGCACAGACTGCCCCTTGCACTGCAACCTCGGGAAGAGGGGGGAGTACGTATTTCCATGCGCTAACCGTCAGACAGGATTCTGATGCGTGGCAGGATAGAGGGGAACTCTCGTATTTGCAGTGTCATCCCAGATGAATACTTGTCCATTTATTTTAATTTTATCGAAAGAGAGAACGACTTTGTCTCCATTCTTTTTTAATTCCTTAGCGCTGTCCCAGAGTTTTTTCCTAATCTGCTGGACACGTGGTGAGAAGTCCTCAGAAATACTGAACCTTGAACCCTTTAAACGCCTGCAGCTGCTCAGAACTGCACTCTTGTCCCTCTCATCGAGAAACCTTAGGATAACTGGTCGCGTTTTGTTAGCGACCTTACGACCAAGCCTGTGTATCTTTTCAATTCCAGAGGCGTGTACACCGAGAATATCCTCGAAAATTTCTCTCTTAACACAGTTTTCCAACCCTTCATTGCTTTCATCTGCTGTCTCTTTAATTCCATAAACAAGTAGGTTATTGCGTCTGCTTCTGTTCTCCAGGTCGTCTACTTTGCCGAGAAGGAAATTAACGTTCTTCTCAAGAGACACAATCTTTGTCTCGAAGGCTGCCACAGAAACTGCCATATTGGACAGTCCATCTACTCTGTGTTCGATTGTTGCAAGTCTAGCGTTAGTTTCCGCAATCAGTGCATCTGTAGCAGTTTTTCCCTCCTTTATCTCCTTTACGTCACTTGCAATGGCCGTA
>JAZHYW010034631.1:0-50382 GCA_037355805.1 Ixodes ricinus | reverse complement strand
AGATGATCACCCAATTTTCAAGATATAGAACAAAAATAAGCATCGTGATTGTGAAATTTATTTTTGTTACTTCCCCCTCCCTTTTTAATATTATAATAATTAGCGGCGATGTTCGCAAAAGTTAATTAACGGTACCGGCTAGGCCATGCCGATCTTTACGTTAAACCCCAAAACAAACAAACAATCTTTTTTCTTCTGTATTGATAAAGCCACGCCCAATGTCTTACAGTTTTGAGCGAGTTCAAACCCCCATGGGTGTTTTCATTTCAATTCAGGCACAAGTTTGTGGTCAAATGTTTTAATTTTGACAAAACAGAACTGTCTTGGCAGCATTTTTGAAAATGAAAGACACCACAAACGAAAACGTTTCCATGTTTGGCCGCTCGCTATTTTGTCCTCTCAAACTACTGCGGTGGGACTCTTTTGGGACACTCTCAAAATACATTTAATTAGGTTTGACTTATTTGAAAAAAAAGCAAGAAGATTGTATACTTAACTGTTTTTTGTAAACATTTAGAAATATCTCGCTTCCGATGAGTTCTTGCCAAAGTTTGGCAAATTTTTACGTGTGACCTGTTTGAGATATTTTAATGACCTTGATATCACCAGAAAACTAAAACTTGGTTCTTTCTTTTGCACACATATTCAATATTATAAGTACTAAATAAAATTCATTATATACATTTGAATGAGCGAATGTTTCGAAAATCTTGCAAACTTGCAACCCATTTTCCCCAAAACCACATTTCCTTATTTGTTTCATGTTTTATTAGTAGCAACGTAACAATTGTGACTTGTCAACAATATAAAGAGAAAATATAGCATTTTTTGAATCTTGTCAGTCGTGCGTTGTAATCGCGTCCTCGCATGGGTGCTATTCTGGCCAATATTTTGGTATGAATATGGTTAATGATATCACATTAATTTTTAACTTAACATGTAAGCTAAAAATAATTGAAATTGTGTGTACGTGCAGTAGAAAGTTATACTACTCCATAGCACAGTTTGTCGTATTAGAACGCACGTTTGACAAGATTGAAGCTTCTTTTTCGGGCATATACCAACTATCACACTTTGCTGCCAATAAAAAAAAAATTGAATATTTAGTTTTTGAGAAAAAACGATCCGAATTTGCTAGATTTACAAAGCATGCGCTCATTTCAATATACTATATATCACAGATCTTATTTTGTATATATATATATTGAACGTGTATGCAATAAAAGGCGCTTAGTTGAAGCTTTTTGTGATATCTAGTTCAAATAAACATATTAAAAAGCTCACAAGTAAGAAATTGCCATGCTTAGTAAAAAATCAACAAAAAGGTAAATCTAATTTATTTTTCAAAAATAAATTTAAAATGCAAGATCTTTTTTAAAAATTTGTTAAGTGTAATAAAATGTATTTCTTAAGTGTTACAAAAGAGTGGCAGTGCAGTAGTTTGAGAGGTGACGAAAATAGCGAGCGGTCAAACATGCGATCCACGACAAGTGGGAGAAACGTCAGTGTTCGCCTTGGCCGCTTCAACGGTCAATAACTTGAAAACGAAAAAAATCCGCCAAGCTTGCGGTTTGTTCTCTCTTTCTTTCCAGGAGTGGTCCCACATCACATCTATTTTTGATCAAAATTTAAATTTCGACCCCAAAACCGTGCATGAATTGAGTGAAAACACCCATATAAAAAATAAAGAAAAATAGAAACGAACCGAATATCAGAAAATGCTGACGCTATTCGCGCATGAAAGTGCGCATGTCTGCCTGGATGTGACGCAATCTAGAAACGCAAGCGTTTAGATAAGGAAAACACTCACTGTAGCCTGATCGGTGCCCAACGATGCTTTTTGATTCGCGCTCAAAGTAATCTCAAAAGGTTTTCTCTTTACACTCAACAATGGCAAAAAAAGAAAAAGAAAGAAAAAAGCTTGCTTAGTCGCACGTTGCAATAAAGAAAAAAGAAAAAGAGAGAAGAAAGGTAAAACTTACGTCAATCGGTACGCATTCAATCCCGGTGAAACTCATATTTCTTCCTTCTCACCTGTCTTTATTCGTTTCCCGCACGTTTGTTCCTCAAAATTCTTACTCGTAGTTCATCCCCGTCCATCTTTTTCTCTCTGTGTTTAAAAAATAAAAAACAAATAAAACAAATAGAAGTTTAGAAATACAAGCAGAGATAGTGGAAGAAAACGGCCGGAAACGGCGTGCGGAAAGAACTCTATTTGCGATTCATCGATTTATTCTCGGCGCACATCGAACAAATAACCCCCAAAAAAGTAACCTCAAACCCCTATATAAGACCCGAATCTAGGGCTGTTTACGAAGGGCCAAAACCTCCGGAGACGGTTCGCTGACAACTTCATCCTCCACCCTCCCTTCTATGATTCATATATATATATATATATTTGTTTTCCAATCGTTCACCGCACTTTATTCCCCTCAGAAAGCATAAGTGCAACAGATACATGATGCTACATTTTTTTTATTCCGGGCTTGAACGGCGTCTTGACGGTTCCCGAAAAAAACAACAAAAAAACGTTTTTACGCAGTGATACGCGGTAGGCCAGACTTTGTTTTTTTTTATAGCTCCGTTACACCGAAGGCACACTGCTCGAATACATCGTACCAAAGAAGACATGGTATTCGATGTTTGCTTCATTCCTGTGTACGCATGTCTCGAACATTGCCGGCGGCCAGTTTTTGTGCGACCAATTCCGACAGGATCGTCGTACAAGGGAGAAACGCGCCACACACAGTATAGGGAGTTTCAGCGAACCGTTTCCACTGCTCCGATACGGTATGCGATGGGTCCTCCGGTACGAATTGCGCATGTGCGAGTCTTCTGCGGTATAGCATGAGGTGCAGTTCGTACCTGAAGGCCCACTCTATACCGTATCGGATGTGCAAACACGGTTCCCGAAAAACTCTCTACTCTCTGCAGACCGCCATTCGTACGATGTATGCTCGGATTCAATTTAACTGGCTTTTGGTTATCGGAAGCCAATTCAACTCGAAATTCTTAAAAAAATCAGCAGAACCCATCCTTTGGGAATGATTATCTACGTTAATGCGAATAGCATCAAACGGTGCGGAGTTATGCGCGTTCGTCAGGTGGCCGGCACACTCTAGATACGCCAACCCACTCTTGAGGCGATTCTAAATTTGTTGACACTTTCACAGCCCTGCGCACGATCTCCGCAGCCCAGCACGTGCGTTTGTGTCACTTAGGAAGGCGAGCAAAGCACGCGCCATACGCACAAACACTCAAAATGGTACCGACCAGACTTTCTGGCGTCTCAGCCTAGTCTCAACCAACGGTACTCTAAACGGTTGTTTATATCTTTACCATAGGACGCGCTTTACAGCGCTGTCACAGCTACCGGTGCGCGCGCGTTCCATGCACGAGGGCTCATTCCGCTCTCGTGAGGCTGAGCACGGCCGCTACATCACCCTCTCCCGAGCGCGGGAGAGGGTGAGCTAGGGGCCGTGTTAAGCCTCACGAGAGCGGAATGAGCCCTCGTGTATGGAACGCGCGCGATGGTAAAGATATAAACAGGTGTTTAGAGTACGTTGAATGACTGCCTTCATAGCTCTGTGGTTAGCGCGTCTGCCTGCTGATCAAAGGGTCAACGGTTCGAATCCCGCCGGCGCCGGTCTTTTTTATTTATTTATCGACCCGCGGCGTAAGAGGTTAGATAGCCAGATAGATAGATAGATAGATACATAGATACATAGACGAAAAGTGCGTGAAGTATCCAAAGAATGCTATTCGCATTAATATTCGCATTAAAAGAAGGATTGCATTTAGGAGTTCGTGTCGCGAAAAGCCGGCGCCGATGGCGTGACGGGAAAATTCTGATTGGTCGAGGGGTCATGACGTCACAGCCACATGACCTCGAGCAGGAATTTCGAACGACCCACGAGGCTCACGTAAAACGTGACGTCACGCGTGGAATGAAAGTGATTTAAAAAACGTGACATGTAATGCGAATTAGAGGTCGCCGCGTGTTTCGAATGGTGTCACTTCACAGAGTAGATCGTTTGCCTGAAAGAAAAAAAGTTTGAAGAATTTCAGGCGGGATTCGAACCCGCGACCCCTCGGTTGCGAGTCACACACGCTACTAAATAGGCTACGCTAGGCAGGTTTTCGTTTTTAATGCGAATATTAATGCGAATAGCATTCTTTGGATACTTCACGCACTTTTCGTCTATGTATCTATCTATCTATCTATCTATCTATCTATCTGGCTATCTAACCTCTTACGCCGCGGGTCGATAAATAAATAAAAAAGACCGGCGCCGGCGGGATTCGAACCGTTGACCCTTTGATCAGCAGGCAGACGCGCTAACCACAGAGCTATGAAGGCAGTTTTTTTTTTCTTTATTGCATGGTAGTTACAGCAACATTCATGTCATTCTAACGGCACTGTACAGTTCTTTTGCACAGCGTATTAAAAATCACGCATTTCGAGGAGTGATTTTAAAATACTAGTCCACTCCGGTTCAGGATCACAGTTCAAATACACACTCTGTACTTGTTTTACAAGGTTGAAGAAATATATCCGCACTTCTTTTGCGTCGAGGTCAGCATGTCGAACAGCCATACGTGATCTCCAAATGCTGCACAAAGCTAACAACATAATCATGTCATAAGGAACTTCATTATCATTATCCACACTAAGGAAACGTATCCCTGTTGGGGTTACAGGTAGTTCTTTCTTTAAAGTGCGTTGGAGGACATCCCAGAAAAATACCGCGTCCCAACAAAAAATAAACACATGTTCAATAGTCTCAGGTTTTTTACATAGAAGGCAATTTACCGACCATGGCACATAAATCCCTCGTTCTTTAAGCCAAACCTTAACTGGCAAGGTATTCGTGTGTAATTTATAAAAGAAAGTCTTAACAGCCGCGGGAACACACATCCTTTTTACACGTCTAAGCACATCGCGACCACGTTGGGACACACCTCGATACAAGGGCATGGGGAAAACACTCACAACTAAATCGCGATAGAGCGCTTTTTTACTGACATCACAAAGGTAATTCAAAGAAAAACGTGCTGTCAAAAACCCCATCGTGTCAACAACCTCTTTCAAAAACCCAGTGATTCTTGTTGGCTCGCCGCCATGAGAAGCGAAGTTGTCTTGGTGTAGCAAACTTAAACACCAGGAAACCAGGCAAAGAACGCCTTACTTGCTTTCCCTGCGCCGTCGTTCCTCTTTAGGCTCGTTGGGCGCGGGCTGGTAACGGCCCTTCTTCGTGCGTTCCATCCAGGGGTGTAGTTGGCGTGCTCCGTTTCCTGCTGTCGTATCGTCATCGAAGGCTCAGCTTAGTCGACTCGCTGGTGTCGTCCATATCTGAAGGTCCGTCGGGGCTTGCGTCGTTCGATTCCTTGTCTGCTCCGGCATCAGAGGGCTTCACGTCGGCACCGCTGGGAGGTGCGCCTTCCGGTTGACCTCCGTTCTCTCTGGCTGCCTCCAAGGAACTGTTTCCTCACTCTCGCGTTCTTTGGCGGGGGTTGAGGCTTCTGGCGCCAAGCTCCTGGATAGTACGCTCCGCTTCCCTCGGCATCCATGGCGTGGTCATTGGTTTCGGCTTTCCCGGCCCCGCTGGCCACCCTGGCGTAGGACCTGTTAACACTACACACTGGTGCCTTCATGCCCGAAGCGAAAACACTCCGAAGCACCTCGGCGCCCTGCACATTCTCGTCGGATATGACCTGTGCGCTTGCAGCGTAAGCACAAGGGCGCTGTTAGAGGCGGGGTTTGATGCCGCACGTCCGGGAGCTTCCTGGCTCGTGACGACGACCATTCCCCGAAGTGAAGAACCCAGGGGTCCAGTGGAGGTGGGAGAATTGGTAACGTAACGAACGGTTTAATTACATGGTTGCGATACAGTCGTCAAATCCGAGAGAACTCCTGAGCAGCCTCGCGCTCCGCCTTATATAGGGTCCGTTTTCTCCCTCACTCCCCGCCAGGGCAGCAGGTGCGCAGCAGCAACCCGCCGTCAAGTGCGTCGTAGCAAAGTCCGCCGCGTCGTAGCCAGAAGTGCGTCGTAGCCATGGTCCTCCGCAATTAGGTCATGCCTCTCTCCCTTTCCTGAGCGCGCCAAGCCCCACGCACGCACACACGTCCCGTTGACGTCACAGACTCGTCGAGACCTGTCTCCGCAGTTAGGCCCGGCCTCTCTCCCCTTCCGGAGCGCACCAAGCCGCACGCACGCACACACGTCCCGTTGACGTCACGGGCGCGTCGAGACCTGTCTCCGCAGGCGCAGACACGTAGGCGCCGGGTCCGTACTCCTCGAGACTCGTTTCGCGTAGGCCCCGTCCAGCAGGCGACGTTCCCGGACAGATCATGACTCGTTTCCGCCGCGTTGAAACTCGGAAGAAGGTCGCCGAAGGTTCCATTCTTAACAGCCCCTCCGGGGCCAGGGAAACCTCGAAAGGCCGGTGGTACAATCGCTGGCCTGAAGAGGTGGGCTTGGAGTAGGCCTTGAGAAGTCGCTGCAAGCACCAAACAAACTCCCAAACCTCTTACAACGGAGGCATTAGCGGAAACGTCCCACACAACACCACGCCACACAGCAGCCAAACGCTCGGAATTCGCCAGAGACCCGCCAGACTGGACTACGGATTACAAAAATTTGCAAAAAAAAACTACAAATTTAAAACCTTAGGACAATTGCGGGTATCGAGACCCGCTGTCGCCAAAACACAACTCATTTTTCCAAAGAGGTCACTATGAACAAAATACAAAAGACAAAAACTCTTTGCAATTTGTGAGGTCCTTTTGGGGTTTTAACGAAGTGCCCCCACTTAGATCCTCATTCCCGTGGATGACGAAGACCTCTGAGATCATCCCTACTGTTTTTCGTGATGCCAGAAAAATCTGCTCAACCCATCGGCATTGCCGTTAAATTTGCCTTTCCTTTTTCTTGCCCTGAAGTCGTAGTGATCGATTTTCACGTGATTTCTAGACGTGAAAATGCGGTCCTTATAGCGCCGATAAAACAATCCGCCTGTTTCATGCCCCGTTACATTGGTCCTAGCAATCTCCTGAGCTGTACCGCGAAACCCTGACACACTAGGGTCGCTCTTCTGCTCGACTGTCAAAGACACTCTGTCTACTCGTAGCAGAGGACCAAAGTTACGTGA
This sequence comes from Ixodes ricinus, assembly GCA_037355805.1. Lineage (NCBI taxonomy): Eukaryota > Metazoa > Arthropoda > Arachnida > Ixodida > Ixodidae > Ixodes > Ixodes ricinus. The sequence goes on along the minus strand of JAZHYW010034631.1, from coordinate 43,230 downwards.
CGCCGGAGCTACGAGAGATCTTTCACTGATCCCGTCTTCCTCCGCCTTTTCCGCCGGTTCGTTGGGACGGCGTACACTTTCTAGTGCTACGAGGTCAGGCTGTTCTACAACCTGGTCCCTCTCATCCCGTTTCTCTGCCTCGAACTCTGGTAGTGCCTGCTCCCCGACAGCTGCCTCTGGCTCTGGATCACTCGTCAACAAAGGGGCGAGCTGACGCGATTTGGACCTCGTACCTGACTGAACTAGTCCCTCTCCCAGTTGTTGACCCCTCTCGCGCAGCAGGAATTCTGACCGGTTAGAAAACAAATAAGGATACTCCAACGGGACTGTTTGCGAGACAGCCGCCTCTGTCACTAGCTCTCCGAACGGGCCAGTTATCCTTACCGTCGCCATAGGCAGACAGACACTGTGCTTTTCGAGCAGCTGCTTGATCCAAACTACCTTTCCAGTAAAATCGGATGTCGTTACATACGACGGATGAACAACGTCCATCGTCGCTGCACTGTCACGAAGCACCCTGCACGGCTTTCCGTTTACCTGGAGCTCGTGAAGATAGGGACGAAGGAGCTCCAGGTCCTCGTCACTACCGGTCACGGTCGAGAACACAACCCGCGGTTTCTTACATCTGGCCGCTGTGTGTCCCGGCTCCTGACAGTTGTAGCACAGGAACGGCTTCCTAGCCTCGAACTGCCCTGTTTGGCTTTTCCGCGCCTCGTCTCCGTTCGAGTGTTCTGCGCTCTTTTCTGGGACCTTTTGTCCTGCTTCGGGCTTCTCGGGCCCGTTTTCTCGCGAGCCGTTTCCCTGTCGGAAGGTCTTGCGCTGATCGCTCCGGCCGGGTTCGCTTTCCTCTCCGCTCAGCTTTCTACGCGTTGCGTACTCTTCGGCTAGCTCAGCGGCCCTTTCGACAGTGTCGACTCCTACCCTGTCCTGCACCCAGAGCTTGACTGACTGCGGAATGCTACGAAAGAACTGTTCGAGGCACACACACTCGACTACCTTGTCTCGGCTTTCGTACACTTCCTCGCTCTTCAACCATTCTATCAAATTGGTTTTAAGCCCGTAAGCGAATTCCGAGTAGCCCTCGCTGCTCTTTTTGGATGCGTTTCTAAACCTTTGACGGAACGCCTCGGCAGAAAGGCGGTACCGTTTCAAAAGGCTGGACTTCACCTTGTCGTAGTCGTCCGCGTCTCCAGCACTAAGGCGCGCGACAACCTCTGCAGCCTCACAGGGCAACAAAGTCAAAAGCCGTTGCGGCCACGTTTCTGGGGCGAAGCTCAACTTCTCACATGTCCTCTCAAAGTTCACTAAGAACAGGCCCACGTCTTCCCCAACTTTAAACGGCTGCATGAGCTTCTTCATTTGATACGACTCGGTCTCACTTGCTCGCACCGGAGTCCCAACTCTACTGTTCTGTGAGTTTAATCGCTGTTGTTCCATCTCTAACTCTAACCTTTTTAGCGCTGCTCGTTCCTCTCTCGCTGCAGTCTGCTCCCTCCGTTCCTCTCTCGCCGCAGCCTGCTCCCGCTCTCGTTCCTCTCTCGCCGCAGTCTGTTCTCGTTCCTCTCTCGCTGCAGCCTGCTCTCGTTCTCGTTCTCGTTCCTCTCTCGCTGCAGCCTGCTCTCGTTCTCGTTCTCGTTCCTCTCTCGCTGCAGCCTGCTCTCGTCTCGCTCTCTCGCTGCAGCCTCGCTCTTAGCGTTCAGAAGCAGTTCCCACGCAATTTTAATTTCCTCTACTTCTGCGCTCTCTGAAATCGCTTTACTGATCTCAGATTTCTTCATCTTTTGCTCCACCTCCACACCCAATTCTTCACATAAACAGAATAAATCTGTTCTCAGTAACCTCATTAGATCCATGATCGCTGCTCTTTAGCTTTGGCTTTGTTCTAAAACTTGTCGCGAGGTTGTACCTAAACCTAGCGCACGAGTCAAACACTAAGGATTCCCAGCAGTTCAAAATTAATTACCCATAATCTGAAGCCTGGCGAATCTCAAAGCAAAGTCCAAACGCTCACCCGCAGATGTAGCACGATGTCGCATGGTCCGATCCCAACCGCTGCCAACCAGTTGTTAGAGGCGGGGTTTGATGCCGCACGTCCGGGAGCTTCCTGGCTCGTGACGACGACCATTCCCCGAAGTGAAGAACCCAGGGGTCCAGTGGAGGTGGGAGAATTGGTAACGTAACGAACGGTTTAATTACATGGTTGCGATACAGTCGTCAAATCCGAGAGAACTCCTGAGCAGCCTCGCGCTCCGCCTTATATAGGGTCCGTTTTCTCCCTCACTCCCCGCCAGGGCAGCAGGTGCGCAGCAGCAACCCGCCGTCAAGTGCGTCGTAGCAAAGTCCGCCGCGTCGTAGCCAGAAGTGCGTCGTAGCCATGGTCCTCCGCAATTAGGTCATGCCTCTCTCCCTTTCCTGAGCGCGCCAAGCCCCACGCACGCACACACGTCCCGTTGACGTCACAGACTCGTCGAGACCTGTCTCCGCAGTTAGGCCCGGCCTCTCTCCCCTTCCGGAGCGCACCAAGCCGCACGCACGCACACACGTCCCGTTGACGTCACGGGCGCGTCGAGACCTGTCTCCGCAGGCGCAGACACGTAGGCGCCGGGTCCGTACTCCTCGAGACTCGTTTCGCGTAGGCCCCGTCCAGCAGGCGACGTTCCCGGACAGATCATGACTCGTTTCCGCCGCGTTGAAACTCGGAAGAAGGTCGCCGAAGGTTCCATTCTTAACAGCGCCCGTCCAGGGATCACAACAAGTACGTTACCACCTTGGATCCGAAGCTGGTGTGGCATGGTATCGGCCGTGCCGCCTTCGTTCAGTGTCATCCGCGCACACCTGGTCGTTGATTCGATCCCTTGGAAGCCTTCGACATTCCACTTCTCCCGGCTCACTTCCAGGACCTTGCCGGCTCCAATTGCTTACGCACAACGTCGTCCGGCACATCATACGGGATCCAGTGGAGACGAAGCCGCACCTCCGTGATGCTGGGATCCACGACGAGGCACCGAAGACCCTTCACCCGCAGTTCTTTGGCGTCCACGAGTCGTTTCTTTGCTTCTGCCGTTCGGAGGGTAGCCATCCAAACATGATTCATTTGGTACGCACCAAGTGCTGCGATGTCGCCCAGTACGCCGCACCTGGCCATCTCTTGTCGAAAATCCTGGATACGGTAGGGGCGTCCTTTCAAATCGCAATGCAGAAGCACCGATGTTTCACACGTAATTCCTGTAGGCATCTGAGGTAAGACAATTTTATAGTCATCGTTCGTCGATTCACCGGAGTGATTAGAACCGCGGCCAGCAAGGGCCGTTGTAGACGCTTCCACGGAGCTCATGTTTCGAACGTCTTGCACGTTCGGCACCAGCTATCGAGCTCCAGCTATGAAGGCAGTCATTCAACGCACTCTAAACACCTGTTTATATCTTTACCATCGCGCGCGTTCCATGCACGAGGGCTCATTCCGCTCTCGTGAGGCTTAGCACTGCCCCTAGCTCACCCTCTCCCGCGCTCGGGAGAGGGTGATGTAGCGGCCGTGCTCACCCTCACGAGAGCGGAATGAGCCCTCGTGCATGGAACGCGCGCGCACCGGTAGCTGTGACAGCGCTGTAAGGCGCGTCCTATGGTAAAGATATAAACAACCGTTTAGAGTACCGTTGGTTGAGACTAGCTGAGACGCCAGAAAGTCTGGTCGGTACCATTTTGAGTGTTTGTGCGTATGGCGCGTGCTTTGCTCGCCTTCCTAAGTGACACAAACGCACGTGCTGGGCTGCGGAGATCGTGCGCAGGGCTGTGAAAGTGTCAACAAATTTAGAATCGCCTTAAGAGTGGGCTGGCGTATCTAGAGTGTGCCGGCCACCTCACGAACGCGCATAACTCCGCACCGTTTGATGCTATTCGCATTAACGTAGATAATCATTCCCAAAGGATGGGTTCTGCTGATTTTTTTCTTTATTTCCACGCAAGGCACGCTTGCATGGCTTGGGAACTAGCTGGAGTTTATATGAGACTTGTGCCCGTTACTTGAAAAATGTTAATGGATTACAATTACAAATTACCGAGCTTCAAATGTAATGGATCATTGTTACAAACTACTTTCGGTGAAAAGCAACGGATTACTTTACTCGTTGCGTTACAAATTACTGTCACGTTGCTTTTCCCGTACACTTATAAAAAAAAAATAGAACCACTTTTCATGCTTTCAAAAACGATCTGCAACACTACTTTCCATTTCTCATGTGCCCGCATTATGGTAGTCCTTGTAAAAATAAAATATAAAAAAAATAATGTAGGTGCGCTCCCTTCACCTGTAAGCTGCCAAGGCAGCGAAAGCTGCAACCACCATTCGCCATCCCGCTACTTGCGGGGACCAGAAATGATCTTTGGAATTCTGCAGACAAAGTTAGCGTTGCTGGTGCTCAGTAGCAGTGTCTACCTACGCTAGGAGATTCCGAATTAACGGATCGATCTACGAAAGTTGCGTTTTGAAGCGGGTCTTTCAAGCGTGGGAGTCACGCCCACGCTTGAAAAGGCCCGTCGTAGTATCGTGCCTGTAGCTTCGACGTCCTGTCAGTTTATACATGAATGGAGTATAGTTGCATGTAGTACTGAAAAATGCATGGTCGAGAGCGCTCGTTTTTGAGATTGGGGCGAGTGGGCGGTCGCACACTCTCATTGCTCCAGTTTCTTATTACATCCATTTTTCGAAGTAACGAGTAATTAAAGTAATCTGTTACCAATATTTATAACGAAATTACATTGCAAATTACCACCGCAAAAAAAGTAACGTGGCAATTACAAAATTACTTGAAAATGTAACGGATTACAAATAATCCTGTACTTGTAACGGAATGCTACCCAAGTCTGGTTTATACGTTTATAGGCAACCTGCAATGCTGTTTGGTTTGGCGCCATCTAGCGACTGAAGCAAGAAATATTGGGTACCCCTGGAAGTGGCGGCTCCATTGTTACAACGTGAGCTTTTACTCTGGTGGCGCCGCTTAGCCTAGTGTCTGAAGCGAGAAATACTGGGTATCCCAGGAAGCCGTGATCGCGTAAAATGCCAGTACAGCGGAAGCTACGGCCCAAGCGGGCCAATGGGAACGTGGCTGCGTATCGCCGGAGCGCGACTCTATTCCGAAGAAGTATCAGGCTTTTCGCTGCGTCATGCTCCAATATGTGTGCGTTGCCCCCGTATACGTCGCGCATTTCGAAGCCTCCAGCACGCAATCTGGGGCTTATCGTTCACCCTTTGTCAAGTTACAATGAGACAGGGTATAACCGCGGGCTCTCACTCTGCCGGCGCCGCCTGGCTGTTGCCGGTTGGCTATATGCGTGCCCGTGAAGCCGACCGAAGTGAGGCGACAGCAGCGACATGGCGATCGGGAAATGCGATAGCGTCTCCGGATCTCGGAGCGCACTCGCGTCTCAGCGCATGATAATCGAATGAGAAGGCGATGTGAACGGGGCCCGATAAAGCTATCGCGTTCCACTCTTAAAGGCGAAGCTTAAGCGTTCTTCCAATTTTTGTTTTATCTTTCTGTTTTTCATTTTATGTTTGCCATGTGAACTTATGTTGTGTACGAACTCAAACATTGTGGTCTTTAGTATGATGTACGAGAAGTACGACTGCGGCTTTAAGGCTGGACTCTATAGTGCGAATACGCTGCGAGCAAGCGACGAATTTCAGCCGGCGGCGCACGTTCTGCGCGTGGCGTAAGCACAGAAAAGTGACTGTCGCACCGAGCCTAAAATGAACGTGCCGCCAGCCTAAGTTTTTCGGTTTCGCTCTATGGAGGAGCTCAGTCATTTAGGCGACGATACCGGAAAATGAACAAAGCTTGTCCACTGCTCGGCATGGTGTCTAGAATTACGCGACAGTTTAAAATACCCTCATTCTCCCTTTCGCTGTATAATTGCTTTGTCCAGCCAAGACTGAAATTGGCCTCTACTGCCTCGAATTCACTTAATTTTTTTTAAAAACTTGGCTTAATTTCTTTAAAATCTAGGGGATCTAGAATCTATAAGAAGCGTTCATAGACACTTTATTCGTTTAATTTATGACCGGACACACTATGGACACATTTTGTGAAAGAAGATATATGATTTGTTATTTTTGCACGTACTTTTAAGCGGCAAAGTATCATGCTCTAGGTTTATTATCCCCCATAAGCTTTTTGTTTGCCTTCTTGCTCGTTGAGGTCAAAGTGGCGATACAGGCGAGTTGGTTCATAATACAACTGGAAACAGCCCAGAAATAACAAAAACAAGGAAGATATAGACGGAACAAGGGTTTGATGTCAACTGATTATTTAATAATAAAAAAAAGATCACATGAAACTAACCATTCACATCACTATCGCGTCGACACGTGTTTCAAAGAGGCTTCCTCATTCTTATGTTAACAAACCGAAATTTGACTGACGCATGCTGCGCCCGTCCGTCCGACGTATGCCCGATCACAACTCAACAAAATTCAATACACTATCCCCCTCCTCTCCCCTCCCCTCCCCCTCCTCGGGGGTGGCGTATCGAGTCCTGTAGAATTAAACAAATGTATAGACAATCTCAAAACAAGCTACGGTGTGTGCTAGGAGGAGCGTACCAAATTCCGTTGAGTTAGCGCTCCGAGCATGCGTTGTCGTTGAGATCAGCTGCAGGAGGGCACCAACCTTTGCACTGTGTGACGGCGCGTGTAATCTAAACTTGTATCACGATTCTGGTGAAAGGGGTTGATAAAACTGCAAGAGAACTGCTGTAAGCCTTTGATATTCTTCCGTCATATTTCGGTTTGTTTACTTAAGACTGAAGTAGCCTCTTAGAAGGAGGTGTCGACGCGATAGTGATGTGGATAGTTTGTTCGATGTTTTTATCTTTCTATTAAATAATCAGTTGAAGTCCAGCGCTTGCCCCAACAACACCTTCCGCGTCTTTGTAATTTGAGCGCTGTTTCCAGATGTACCGTTGATATCAAAAGAACTGTTTTGTTTTTGTTTTAGGGGCGCTCCCAGCTCTCGCTTGTCACCCGAATTGAAGACTGCGATTTCACGGTCTTTTGTCACCTTCAATTGACACACTTATGTATTCAAGATATTTAAGAAATAAATAACTTAGTAATGTCAAAACTATAGTGGAATATGTGATTTTGTTTTTTTTGTTATTTTACTTTGTTAGGTATATCTCTGTGTGTGTGTAATTTTAGTGTTTAATGTGCGTATGCACGTGTGTGTGTGTACGTATGTGTGTTTCTTTTTCGGCTGTGCTGTGATGCACAACAGGGAAGGTATGTTGCTGTTGGTGGGCTTCAATAAATAAACATAAACATAATCATGAGCACTGAACGACTGCTGTTAGTGCAAACAAACGATGGGCGGTATTTTTTTATATATTGCTCTTAGAATCGAAAGAGCTATTATGCTAGCGTAGTAGGAAGTCCTTCAGGACGCTACGATAAACTTCGGTGTCCACCGATACTTTACCCAAGTAAAATGAAAAAAACAAAAACACATTGATGTCGTGTTTGCGGTAACAGTGTCGCGCAGTGTACTTTTCTAAACGAACATGCACGTCTTGAGTACATTTCTTCGTTTTTTTATTTTATTCACTATTTAAATTACATTTCGACGGTCCCTTGTACGAACGTACGCAAAGTTTTGAGCTAGCTTGCTACGCACGCGCGCGCTCGTGAAGGCATCCTTTGATACAAAGCGTTCGTGCTTGCAGCAATGGCCTCACTCGCAGTTGCGATGAAAGATGGTATTGGCGAGGAGATCTAACTATGGGGGCGTTTTGTCCAGCTTGCTTTCCACACAGCTCGGTTCTTACCCAACACGAGGCATGTGGACTGGATTCCTTACGTCATCTTCCTCCATCATGCGCGGGAAGCAGAAGGCATACGAGTGCACCGTCGGCGTTTGGCTGAAATTTGTGTTCGATTGGTGCCTCATTGATGTCACACGAACCCCAGCCAAACGCTGAAACAGAGTTAGGCAACATCCGTCAAACGCTGCGTCAGAAACAAAAGCAAATATTTCAGGTTGTCGTTGTCGCCATGGGTTTAGCTATCAACATAGCCGCTAAGAGCGCGATGGTCTGATTTCCTGCCCAATACGGAGTATTCACTGGCGGCCATAGCTGTGTGCGCGAACTCTGAGCGCGTGTTGATGGCTTGAGCTTCCCCAATTTCTTTGCAACGTGCGTTCCACACCATCAAGAGTGCCGGTCTTAGCAGCCTATTGATGTGAGCTCGTTCTGAGCATGCGCTTTAAACAGCACCCACAAATATGGCGTCCAGTGAATAGTTCCTGTAGGAACATTCGGGTGTATCTGTGTGCGTTTAGGCGTGTGTGTGTTCGCGTGTCTGCGTGCGCTTGTATGTGCATGTGTAAGCATGCATGCGAGCTGCGCGAATGTTCGTGCGTACGCGCGTGTTTGTGTGTAGGGGTTTCCAGCGCATTTAAGCAAACCGCGACCGTCCCCGTCGCACATCTCGTAGCGACTGGAATCGTCGGCATCGCGGACGACAATGCAGCAGCGAGGCGACAGACGAGCGAAAGCACTCTTGCCGATTCGGCTCGAAGCCGGGCAGATATGCTGCCGGCAGCGGTCTAATGCACTGCGCTTCTTGCAACTTAGTTGAATACGTTGGCCGTTAGGCCGTGCCAGAACAGTGCCGCAGCGGGGGATGGTCGGTCACTGACTGCGGCCCGACGCGGCCGTCCACAAATGTTGCTGTATATCGCCAATAAACAAAAACCGACTAACAAAAAAAAATAATAGAGAGATAGAGAAAGAGAAGGGGGATATGACAACAACGCTTCACCAACTTCGACTAGACACTGCGCCGTTTTTATAGCGTTTTGCTTGCGTTTGCCCGTATACACGAGCGTCTCTCTCGTCAGTAAACACGTCACGTCCCACCTACCCGACAGAAACAAATTGTAAGCCAACATAACACAATGATCTCTTGGCTACGCGAGCAACTTACCACAGCACAGCGTGTTCCCCAACACGTCCTTTTGCGACGGGTTGGTGACGCTAGAGTGTAGAATGAGTTGTTGTCGACCGAGTTGTATTCTAAAGTGTCCGATAAAATTCGCTTCGGCGCACCATTCAAACAAAAAGGGAACATCTGGTGCGTTTTTTGCTTGGTTGATCCAATTCAATCTCTCACTTGGGAAATCCAATCACCGCTATGTACCGTAGAGCTGGGCTAATAAAAACCTGAAAACGCAATAAAAAAAACAGTCTGCGTTTTGGCCTTTACGTGCTAACAGCATAACAAGTGTCACAGCGCAGTCTCTTTTTTCTAGGCATTCGGATGTTTTAAGCCTCGTCATTCACCGTAGATTGCAGCCATTGACTCATCCAATTGCTTTCCGGGAAAGTGTACGCTCTATATTTATGAGATCGTGAAACGAGGGGATCCCGTAAAATGGTGTCGGGGTTCAAGCGCTATCGACTTGGTGTTGAGGAGCGTGCCACGGTCAGGGTGAGCTCGTGACGCTCATAAACCAGAAACGTTCGCTTGTCTGGCTAATGAAGGGCAATAAAAAAAAAAGGAAAGTGTACGAAATTTAAAGAAACGCCTACAAGAAGTTTAACAGTATACACCTTTTCCACAAGGGCGCAGCCATTTTTAATGTCGTCACTTCTGGTATGCGTTAAAACATCGTTTTGATCTCTTCACGCCGCTGGAAGGAGTTCACGAAAAATGCGTGTTTGTCACACATTCTTGCTTGGCCTCCCTTTATTTTCTCTCACTTATATCAGGTTGAAATATTTTATTATTTTTTCGTCCCGCTTTACCTGATACGCAACCCACGTGACCGAGAACGAAGCGGAATGAAGTACGTATATAGACTTTTTTAATGTTTACAAAATTACAGTCCCGCGTGCGGTCTTCACAGCTCCGCACGTGCGTGTTCGTCGCTTCGGAAAGCGAGGAAAGCACGCGCCATACGCACGAACAGTCAAGATGGCACCGGCCACACGCTCTTTTTTGGAAAGGTCTATACTCCGCTCATTCAGAAGCTGAGAGCAGAAGCTCCGTCGTCAGCGCGAGCTTTCTGCCCTCGCTGTACTTCGTCTCACCTTAAAATGGACAAACTGCGAAGGCTGTGCAAGTGCGAGCGGCAACGTCTTCGGCCTCGACTGGAGCATTCGCCATGCTCGCGCAGCCGCCCAAGCTCCATCCAAAGGAACAACTCGCGCTTTTAGCATGCGCGGCTAAAAATAGTCCATGCTAATGATGAGACGAAGTATAACACATGTGTGAAGGCGCAGGCACGCGCAACCAAAGCACTGCGGAAGCCAGCGAGCTCGCGCTGAAGGCGGGTAGTTTCTAGTCTCAGCTTAAAGCGGTCATGAAACGATTTTCCTACTTCTTCCTCCTTAGCTTTAATCCTCAACTCAAATGCGAATTGTGAAATCACGTCGTCGTGACATTCTTCGGCACCGGTGCGATGACTCCTAGCTTCCACCGTGCTTTTTATGCACACCATAGAACTTGTCATTCCCCAGTGACGATAAGTTCCGTCAGGGCACTCATTGGCCACGAACGCGAATCCAAATATTCGTCGACGGATTGATTGTTGACGAGCGCATACGTCCGAGTGACGCAGTTCTCGTGTCCAATGCGTGAGCTGGGCTCGGCTGACGTCAGGTTGGCACCGCTGACGCGCTTTGGGAACCGCGGATGTATCATAGTGAAAAGGCGGAGAGCTTTCGAAGGAAAGAAGGTACAAAATAGTCCGCTATATTTTCAAATGTTCGTACCGAAAAGCTGGCTTTTGACTTTCTACCCTCTTTCTTTTGGCCAACTAAACGATATGCGATTAGTAAAGTCCCAATTTAAAATCATTCATCCCAGCCCAAAATTCGTTTCATGGCCCCTTTAAGGGTGAACGGAGTATTCACCTCGAGATCGAACCGTGTCGCCACCGTGCGGCCAAAATTGGAAACATGCGAAAGCGGGGATACCTCCGTGCGTCGTCTGCTACGGGAGCACGTGAAAGCATGGACACCGACGACGAAGGCCTGATTGCGGGTAAGCTATACTATTTATGTCGAACGCTTGTTTCTTTGTGAACGGCTGCATCGTTTCGCAAGGGTGTATATGCACCAAAGCAACGAATGCCACGCGGAATACTACTTGCTTAGTATTGCTACAGTGGTTGACATATGATGCTTTGTTTCAGTTGGGCTGCCGCTGTATGTCATTATGGCATACATTGGTGACGGAAAGCGGTGCCTTGTCGAAGGCGAAGAACTCGTCAATGCGGGACACATTATCGAATGCAGCGTAGTTGTCCCAGAAACTACGTCGTCGAGTGTTCACGTGCGGAGCTACGTTTTGCAGACATCGGCATTAAGCAAGGACCCCCACACTGTGGATCTCAAGCTAACGAACAACGCTACAATTGACGAACTTTCCTGCACGTGCCCTGCCGGGTAAGTACAGCTTGAAATGTTCACCTGCCGCAAATGTGACGCAACGCTACTGCAAGACAAGAATTGCGCAACTTTTGTGCTGCTAATTTTCTTAAACGCCATCCACATGCTACGCAAGCTTTGCACGTCCGGTAAACGACTTCGTTTCGCGGGCTCGATATTTGCGAAGTGTCGGGTTCCATAGGCGTAGACTTCGGGGGGCATCGAGGCTCGTGCCCCCCCCCCCCCCTGGGCCATGATCCTTACCGAGACGCTGTTTACGTGCCATGTATCGAGCTTCTAGTGTTGGCATATGCAAAGAAAATAACGCCCACGTTGCCTTTATTGACAAAATACATGGAAATGGAATCCCAGCGTGCTTTTGTTAGCTTCAATCTCCAGTTCTGTCAAAAAGGTAACGCGCAGCACCCCCCCCCCCCCGCCGGAAAGCTTCTCAGCTTCGCCCCCCTCCGGGAAAATGGAAAGTCTACGCCGCTGTCGGGTTCGGTAATATTTTGCTTGCAGTTTCGCCATCGGGTGCGGTGTGCTATCTAATTATCACCATAAGGTGATTTACTGACAATCAATTTTCCCCATTTCTTTAAATCGCGAAATTTGCGGAAATTAAGACATTTGCAGTAACGTTTTTTGTTAAATTCTATTCAGGTAGCTTGTTTATCACACTGGTGACTAAATAAGATAGGTGTTAGAGAATTACTGATAATTTTGTTATGAAATCTGTCATATCGAACTCAAACTGGAACCGGTGGGAAACCTCAGAGTGGCAGCTGATGTTTCGTTAAGACTTAGCTTCTTCAGAAATATCAGCAGCTGAGTAAGCGAAATATTGGCTGCCATTCTGAGGCCCTCAGGGGCGTTCCTAGTTCTTTCTACAAGCTCCTGGTATCTTGATGCTCTGTTTACATTGCCTGACAAAACACTCACCGTTACTAATTGGGTTAAGCAGCACTTCCAGGTGTAGCTTAAAAAGAAATGGAACCGGTCTGCCCACTGTAGACAGCAATAACTTCTTCAATATTTTATTACAGTGTATACAAACTGTAAGTTGCAACATTCTTCTCTTCCAGAAACTCGCATCGATGCAAACACTGCATTGGAGTACTGCTCCATGTGAACAGGGTTCGCCAGCTGCCGACATTGTCCTCCACGGATGTACCACAGAGCTGGGGCCAGCACGCCAAGGGAATGGTCAAGGCAAGGTATGCTCCAACAAAGATTGTGGAGTTACCCTTTTGCTCGAAGGTATGTAGACTTACTGCATAAATGTGCCATTCCGTTCTACCTATGTTGACAGTTGGGTTATTCGTGAGCATCCGGAAACATGATACAGCTGGGGGTAGGGAATGGACGAACAAAATCTGTTCCAGGATACTTCCTTGCCCTTTGCAATTTCACTTCGCAGAACCATTAATTTCGATTACCTGTTTCCTGCCAAAAGCCACGGTGATCTGCGTATCTCTCTATTTATGTTCCTGTCTTGCCAGATGCCTGTATTTCACATATGACTTTTCACACAGCCTTCACCATTACTTCTCCAGGTCAACTCTGTACTTAACTGATGTTTCACAGCACAAAAGAAACTTTTAAGCAAGACAAGAAAAATGCACACCTTAAGCTACACCTTTTTTGTACCACTTTATATTACAAGTAAAGGAAAATCACATTAGGTGTACCGATTTCCCTTACACTACGGAAATTGTTTCACAGGATGGAGAACATTACAGGAGACACTTAGGTGGAGTGGCATATTTATTGATTGCCTTTGCTCTATTCTTGTTGCTGGTGATATGTGAATGCAAGCTCTGTATTTTTCAGTTTCAGCCACCGGAACTACCTCCAAGCAAGCCTGGTGTCTTAAAACGTCTCATAAAAGACTTGCCATACGTTTGCATGGCAGAAATGCACCTGAAAAAAAGGATGCGACCAAGGGATGCCCCCGACACATGTAATGCACTGTATTCTATTTTCCCCTTTCGTAAACAGAAAAACGACCAACCTACCTTCTTCCTTACACCTTACATTGGTACAAAGAGATGCATTGCGAAACCGGTCTTTCTCTCCAAGGTGTGCATTATACAGTGTACTTGCCATGCTGGAAATGTGTGAAACCTCACGACACATTGATCTGCTAGCAGCGATGACAATTATTTGTGGCGCTCATGATAGTGTCGCATTCTCTGCTGTTCTACCTCAGACTGTGCCAAATACAAGCAGGTACGCAGCCAGGACTAGACTAAATTTATTATTTGCACCTTCGGTGTTTCGTGCTGGACAGAACATTACATGAACCTGATCTAAGTAAGTGCCAAGCACCAATGTTAACCGTTTTGCAGATTATGTAGTCACAATTACACACTCCTACATGTATGAAAATAAGGCACACTATTATCTTGGGCACGTTACGTGTCATAAAGCAGTCAGGATGCCTGAGAAGCATTAAGGGGTGTAAATCCCCAAACTAAATAACAGAGAAGGCATAAGTTCAGTTCTGCATTATAATGTTTAGCACTCGTTATGAGCTGAAAGGTCTGTCTGCAAGTTGACATTCTTCAATGTAGAATCATTCCTGTTAAGAATTTTGTAGTTTTATTTCTTCAAGCAGTCTTTAAGATTAAGTATCGACCCTGGCCTCCCTAACTCCTTTGCAGGCGCACAACCTGATGCAGCAGAGGTGGAAGCTCCTGACCAGCTGCACCAGGACGATGTTCCAGTCACCGTGATGCAGCTCATATCAACAACAGAAGCAAGCGACTTTGACACGTTTCTTCACGAGCTGAAAGGCACCTATCATGAGAATGCTATAGCAACAATCGAAAACCTCACGAGAGAACAGTCATCGTGCCCTGCATGGCTCCAATATAGGAGAGGGGTGGCAACCAGTACCTGTTGTCACTCCTTTAAAACGAGAGCAAAATCCTTGAGCACAGAAGAGAGGCCTCACAATGTATGTGGGCTCCTTAAGGCAGTGCTCAAACAACAAACCTTCCAGAGTGCTGACATGAAAAGGGGGCTCAGAGACGAGCCCACTGCTGCCGAAAAGTATGTAGAAGTCCAGCAAGAGAGGGGCACATTGTCACATTGCGCACCAGTGGCCTCGTCTTCTGGAGCAAGCTCCCCGTCATGGCTTGCTCTCCCGACAGGATCGTCACTTTCCAGTGTTCATGTTGCGAGGGAAAGGTTGCTGTACTTGAGATCAAGTGTCCCAGGAAGCTCCAGAACAGCCTCAAGTGTCCCAAGAAGCTCAAGAACAGCCTCTCAAAGGCAACTGCAAGGCCCCTCAAGTGTCCCGAGGAGCTCCAGAACAGCCTCTCAAAGGCAACTCCAAGGCCCCCCAAGTGTCCCGAGGAGCTCCAGAACAGCCTCTCAAAGGCAACTGCAAAGCCCCTATTTCACACTCAGGTACAAGTACAGATGGGCATCCTTGGCATAGACCACTGCGACTTTTTCGTTTATGAGTCATCCACAGTATGGAAGCTCTTGCCCATTTCATTCAACAAAGACTATTTTGATGAATGTGTTCAGTCCATCACACAACTGTACAGAGAATACATTTTCACAGCATTGCGTTCTGCTTGAGGTGCCATTGTGTGGTGTAAATATTTGGCTGTGTGGAATTTTTCTTTGTAAACATGTTGACTCTAAATGCTTGGATTAGTCATTTTCATTATGTTTATTTACAGTAGAGCTCTTTGTACATGATTACAGAAACTTGTCAGAGGAAAGAATTGGTTTTGACAGGTTTGTCAAGCCTGCGAGAAGCTTGACAGTGTTGTCGAGAACAGGAAGTAGCTGTGTCGGAAACTTTTGTTGCAAAACCTTGAAGGCTTTGAGCCTTTGGATGGCACGCTCCACATGCACACGTGCCCTTGCAATTTGCTCATTCTTAAGTGCATCAGAGCTCTCCATTTGCCGCTTTTGTCGTAAAAATGGAGGGCGATCCATCCTCACGCGAGCATCATCGCACAGACTTTCAATTAGGAAACCTTTGTCTACCATCACATGATCAACATATGGCATACACTGATCAAGGATGGCAGACTCCTTTGTCAGGAAGGAATCCGACGTACGCCCACCAAAAGCGGTGCCAACAAATGTTATCATTCCACTTGGCGCACAACCAACTAGCACCTTTGCGGTGTAGTTCTTCTTGTAATGACTGTAAGTCAAAATGCGTGACGCTAAGTCACCTGGCCTCTCTAGTGTGATCTCAGTACAATCCAATACGACTCGCGTGTTTTTGAATGGCGAAAAGTAGACAGTCAGGTTTTCAAGGACAGATTCTTTCGATGGAAAGAAGACTGCTTCTCCCAACACTCTCGACAGAATGCATACACAGCACTTCAGAAGGTTTGACACTGTTGTCCTGTGAATGCAGAACAGTACAGAAAGAAAGCTAAAATTGATGTTGTGGTACAGCTTCACCATGACCATCAATACTGCATCTGCGTCATCTAGGCTGTAACCTCGTGGAGATACTTGCTCTCGCATATCTGTGAATTCTGCAATTATGTTCCTTATCAGTTGCAGGCTCGTTATACCAGTCAAGATGCGTACTTGTTCATCTGACTGGATGACAGACATGGAAAGCAGGGGCTTCTTCTCTTTGACGAGTGTGTCCACTTGAACCATGGCGTCTCTTAGTGTACCAACATGTGCTCCGACAATCTCTGCAAACTGATGGAGCACGTCCATGGCTGTTTTGGGTGAGAACAAACACACACACTGCTTTACACCAGGTATAAGAAAGCTACAAATGAAACCATATCTCTTTGACGACTTCTACGAACCAGATAAATACCTCACTAGTAAGAGTATTCAAAGAAAAATTCCAAAGCAGAATATGCTTATAAATGGTGAAGCCTGTGGTGAGCTCAGCATGTGACCCTGTGCACTGCCAAACTCAGCGCATGACTATACTTTTTCCAGCTTTCTAGGGCTGGTAGTACATGGAGAAAAAGTAATGCATATTTTGTAGGTTATGAACATCAACAATTCATTTCCAGCAATATTTTGCGAAAGTATGAAAATTGTTCTGTTTCACTTTTGTGCTGTGGTACTTCCCTGACAATACGAGCTGCAAAACTCAATCTGGCCATTTTTTGTGCCTGCAGTTCCCAGAAGCTCCATTATCTCGTGATTTGTATAAGCACTCAAAGAACGGAACCTAAATGGGGTTCTCTTTGAAGTCTGGGCCAAAGTGTCTTTAAGCACTAGCTGGTATGCCAATAAAGCGTGAAGAGCTGTTGTATCTCATACTGTCTGCGATAGTATATAGACCATTCCATTTAGCGCTCTCTGGGCGGCACCATTTTGTTCGACAGCAGCGCCCTCTCCACACATCCGGGAAATTCAGCGGGTTCGGCGGGGTAAAACGAGAGAGAGGGCACGCGCCCGACTCCGCTAGCAGGCGACAAACCGGGAGGTTGCCATTCTCCATCTTTGGGCTGTAGCGGCGGGCTTTACGGAACATCGAACTCTCGCTCGTGGCTGCTGTTGTGAAGTGGTTCGCGTTCTTAGAATAGTTGTGGCTACTCCAAAATCAGCCTATAGCTCTCTGTTGTTCTAGTAGTTCGGTAAATGGTCAACTAGCATATCTTTTTTCCGTTACTTAAATAGCAGTTGAGTCAGCCGGCAGTACTACCCTCAACTACTGCGTATATTGTGGCAGGAGAGCACCATTTTAGTTATTATTTCAGACTTCCACTCGTGGTCGCTAAAGGCCTACACCAGTACAAACTTTGTATAGTAAAAAAAGGTACAGCAACCGGATTTACCTTTCGCCGGAGAGACCGGCCAATCTGACACAGTTTTCCCTATTTCTTTTTTATTTGCACGCAGGTAACAGCGCAATTGGACCCTGTTAGTCTTTTTATCTAGCATAGTATTACACGATAACTGGCATACCAAAATCTGCGCATCTGCGCTTGAAAATTCCAAAATGATGCGTTTTTAAACAGAGTTTGCATGCCAGCCGGATGCTAGGTACTGCCCACTCGGCGGAGCAGACGACATGCGGGTGAGGGGGAGGGCATTTTTTTCTCTTTATTACTCTCTCTGCTATGATTCTAATGGAACAGTCTATAGTGACCAGATTTTTCAAGGCTCATCCAGGTGCTTAGGAAGACACATATGAAAAGAAATATAGTTGACTCACATGGCTCCTCTTCGCATGCATCGGCGTCTATGTGGGGTCCTGATAAATCTAGCTCCGGTGCCTGCACCAACTCTTGGTCGTCATGTGCTGCAGCATATGTATAAGTGTATGAATTGAGAAAAGAAAAAGATAAATGTTTCATTTCTTTCACGGTGTCTTTTATTCGAAAAATGCTCTTGTACTTACAAGCATCTGGAAGAGCAATCAAGGGTGGTCTCAACGTGGTCCCATCTTGTGCCCCTGCGGACACTGGTTCATCGACAGTTCCTGTAAAATGTAGTTCGAAGTTTGAGAATTTAAAGAACGAGCAACTGTTCATAATTTAGTTATGCCACAGTTCATAAATGCCTTGAAGAGTAATTAAAGGCAGTCTTGATGCAGCCTGACCTGATTTTTGTGAGAGCAATCGTGGGTCAGAGGGGTGCAATATAGTTTGAAATGCATTAAAAAAAATGTAAGTTCCGCGTCCCACTAGAGTGACAAACACCCGTTTCTCTCCACCGACAAAACAAAATATACTTCTTGGATGCTTGACCACCTTCCGCAGTGCCGCTCATTTGCCAACATGTTGTTTTGTGACCTGTTGGCGATTCTCAAAGGGAATAAGGACTGCTAGCAAACTATATTCATTATGTTCACCAGCAGTGTTTTTCTTTGTGGCGCTAGTGGGACTCGGCTCTTTTTAAGTCAACAAAAATTTAACATAAATAGTGCAGTTCATCCGGAAACAGACATCCGTCGTGGTGATCCATGCTACCCAACGTCTGCCTAGAGCAGACGACGCATCCACAGAAGCGATTTTTTAAATTTAGGCTCTATGCTGGTAGCACGGTTCAATCTTCACTGAAACACCGAACAGTATACCATACCATTTTCTGCTAAAATCATTTTCACACCAATACTATGCGACGAAATAAACGCAAGAATCTACACAGCCTCGCTCGCGAACGTGGAGAGCCTATAGGGCGGCCATGCTCCCATCCCCGCTTTGATTATGATGGTAGCGTAACAAGATAACATTTTGAGGCCAGCTCGGCTCCTTGATTGCGGGTAACTGTTTCGGTTCTTGTAGTTGTCTTTCAATGTACCTAGTGTTTTCTTTTGTCAAAGCACATGGCGTCTTTTGGCGCAGGTAATAAATATTGTTAGCTATGTTTTCCTGACACTCCCCACATGATGCGTTGCAAACCAGATACATAGCTGCTTGGGAAAGTCCCAGTATACATGTTGATGTCATTTTGAGTGTTTTGGATGTGCCAAGACTCTAACAAAAGGTGCCTTCGCCGGTTTCTCTCCGTGTCGACTATGGTACTGTTTTTGAATGCAATAGTGTGGTCTCTTTGCTCAATGGGTTATGCTAGTGCTCTGACCCTGTACGTCGTCATTCTAAACATCATATTAATGCATCTGTAGGCGTTCCAGGAAGTTTTTGGTTACCCCAACGTACGAGGTAAAGAAGGCAGTCACTGCGAGGATCCTGTAGACAAGTACCTGCGCTTTTGTTGGGCCATCCTTTGTAAGACAGAGGAGGTGGTCGCTGGTCGACACTGGCTTGTATGTTGCAGTGGCACACAAGCCAGAGTCACTGTGATTGCCTCACGATGAAGGCAGTCGAGCGGAAAGCCTTGGACACATTCTCCCTGGGAGCTGTCTTGCTCCCACAGTATGCTGATGATTGCCTCTGCGTGGTCAAAACTAGCGAGATTGACCACCTTCACAAACACCTAAACTCCACTAAGCCGCCGATTCAATTCACCAATGCACTTATGTCTGATGGCTGTCTGTCATTCCTGGATGTTTGTGCTCTAAAAAGTTCCAGTCGTTTGACATTCAATATGCACAGAAAATCTACATACACCAGCCGATACCTGGACTTCTCATCAAACCATCCTATGACACAAGTTTTCCGTGGCCTACGCTCTCTTCAGTCAGACAATCACGGCGTGCTCCACCAAAGACTCTACAAAAAAAGAGGAATCGCAACGACCAAGCAAGACATAAGAAAGAACGGATACCTTGGCAGGTACTTGAACAAGATCTAGAAATTTCGACGTAATCCAAAAAAGACGCCACCCCTCCTTCCAGCTGCGCATACATTTCATACACCAAGGGCACAAGCAAGACTCTTGCATGCGTCTTATGAATACAAGGGGTGCTCAAAAAGTGTCCAACCTGAATTTGTTCCACAAAAACAAATGAGCATGAACAGCGTCCTCTGGTGGGGAGGTCGAGGGAACATTATGCGGATGCGTGAATTTTATCAGGCCCGCAGATAATGTGAGTCGCTGGCAGTCAGCCTTTGAGTGAGAAAACGTAGTCGGTGCTCGTCAGATTTTTTTTCTTTTCCGCAAAATGACGGAACAGCTTAAACAGAGGTATTGCATAAAATTTTGTATCAAGCTTGGTGACACTAAAGTGGAAATAATTTGAAACATTCAGCAGGCTCTTGGCGACGATGCCATGGGCATTACACAAATGAGGGAGTGGTACAACCGGTTTAAAGATGGCCACACGTCAGCGGACAGCGACATACGTTCCGAAAGGTTGTCAGGAAGCCAAAATAATGAGGTGATTGACTAAATGCGGACTTTGCCAATGCAGGACCATCGCAGCACCATTCAAGAACTTGTGGCTGAGGTGGGAGTAAGTACCGGTTCGATACATTCCATTTTGAAGGGGGATTTGGCTCTGTGGAGAGTGTCTGCAAAATTCATGCCTATGTTGCTCGCGATGAAGCTGCATCGTGACAATGCACCAGCTCATTCCTCGTATCTGATTGGGAGTTTCTTGGCCAGAATCAGGCTCCCGACTCGCCCGACATGGCTCCTTGTGACTTCTGGCTCTTCCCCAAGATAAATATGCCGCTGAAAGGAACCAGATTTGAGACACGAGAAAAACTGACGAGCACTGACTAGACTTCCTCACTCAGAGGCTGACTGCCCGCGACTCACAATTTCTGCGGGCCTGATAAAAATCACGCATGCACATTAATGTTCCCTCCACCTCTCCACTGTAAAAAAATCAAGTCGGATACTTTATGAACAGACCTCATATATGGTGTCAGTGTGACACAGAAGTCAGTGTTGACCATCGGCTGCCTCCTCTGTCTTTCAAAAGACTGTCCCCCAACATAAAAAATGCATTGACTTTGTGAGAATAGTTAGCACACGAGCGGACGCAGAGTATAGGGAAGCGCGTTCCGTCTTTTGTGTGGTTGTTTTTCTCCTCACGCCCTGTCGTCGGAGGGTTGTTAGGGGAGCGGCGATGGGAACACTGTGTTTTCAAGTTCGCAGGGACGGACTGCGTGTCGAGTCCAGGAATCGAGGCGGTCGAGGTCCCTTTGTGTTCAGCTGTGGCCACCGGGGAGCACAGCGGCACGTCCCTTGGACTTCGGAATGTGCGGCCGTTTGTAATCACTGACAGGGAGCACTCGAACAGGCTTAGTTGGTCTTGTGTTCGTGCTTGGTTCGGTGTCCTTCGCCAGATGTGGAAAACCACTGGCCGGAGAAACGTTTAATGGCATTTTAGAGAGTTTACTTCTGGGGGCGTCTCCACGGGTGGTGTTGCTTGGTTGGCCTGTCGTTGGCGGAGACTGCGGGGCTGCTCGCACATGTGTGTGAGTCTCTTTAGAGTTGTTGTGTTTGTTGTATGTGGGACCTTCCCGATTGGCGGCATGAGGACCCTTTGGGTTTGATTGCTGGAAATGAGGGAAGGGAGAGAAAAAGATCTATACACAAACTCAGCTCTGTTAACGTCACGGCGCGGTGGTGGCGTGTCGGGTGCACGTCCGGTCTGGGGCTGTAGTCGAAACTCACTATGCGGGACGTGCATTCCTGTGTTCTTTTGGAAGAAATTGGACAAAAACCTGCCTTCTCGTCAAAATGCAGCAACTGGGGCTGTACCAAAGGAGTCGGGAAAGGTTTGAAGGTTAGTTTTCATCTGTTTTCTGCCTGCTCGGTTCGTCCGAGAACATTAATAGGTGCAGTGAAAAATAAAAACCAGACGCCGTCTGACCACGACTGCTTGTGCGGGAAGCACTTTCGGTTGAATTCACGGATACTTGTGGTCATCAGACTTGTTTTGTTCCAACATGAATGCAGGAAAACCGCCAAGTTGTACAGACCACCTGCGGACTACGTTCAGTGCGCCTTCAAGTTCAAAACGGATGCCTGATCGTTCGAACTGTCGTCTGCTCTTACAAACGTTTCTGCTTGTTGTCGTCTGCTCGTTCAAACGACAGCGGCCTGCAGACCAAACGTTGACCCGGTATCTGCGATAAGAAGTAAGTGCAGGCCTCAAACGAGTCTTAAGTTTGAAGGTTGGTTGGGGTAAGCAAGCTCGGTGTAAACAGTAAATACAAGGAGATGTTGATCATGGTTACCTGTGGCCATCACCCACTTGTTGTGCCCGATTCTGCTTGCGATTTTCAGTATCGACATTGACCATCTCAGCTACGGTCCACACTTTTGGACCCCGAGCGACGTCGCAACTGAAAATAGCGAGCAGAATCTAGAGCTTTAGCGCCCATTTTGCGGCGTCCACGCAAAATGAATTGCCGCACGTCATATTATTCATGCAAAGTTTTGCAGTGTAACGAGCCTCAGAACATTTTGCTGAGGCCGCTGAAGTGGTCAGTCATTGCTAGGAAGACGTAGAATCAACAATTCCAACGCGAAAAAGAGCACGAGAACTCACATCGACGGCAACATCACCACCTTCGTAATGGTTTGTTTATGGGCAACGGCAAGCTTCTTGCCACACTCCATTGAGCCTGTGCGGAGCTGGTGGCGTCCGTTAGGGGCGCTACGGTTTGTGTAAACATGAGTTGGTCTATATAAGCGACCAGCAACAGTGCTTATAGGCTCCTTGGTTGTTGGACAGTGTGACGTAACCTTTCAACTGTACCTGTCTAGTTGTAAATATATTCCATCATCTCCTTCATCGTCAAATGCAGAGCCCCGCCTGAAATCCTTCGTCACTACATGTTGACAGCCCTCCGCTTTTGGCACCATCATCACCGACGCAATCGTCACGGAAGAGAAAAGAACCCATCCCTCACTGACTTGTCGACAGGATCTCTTGCGGCGACTGCCTCGCTCGCTTGTAGGTTGGGAAAACTAAAAATGCCTGAGCACCTAGGCAAGCATTGCTACGGTGTTAAGAAGGAAGATGTACACGACAGCGTGCATGCCGAAGGCATTGAGTAGAAGGGCTATACTATCGCGTTCAACAAGAGCACTATCCTTGATACAAAAGTAATTGGTGAAGACGCCTTCTGTAGCCTCGTTTACATGAATACGACTTCAGCGCATCGACTCCAATCGTCCTCCGAAGGAAGCCGACGCGGGAAACGTTTACATGAATGCGCACCAAGCCCTACGCAAAGGTGGCGCCTCGCCGTGTCAAAGCTCAAAGTTA
Source organism: Ixodes ricinus (assembly GCA_037355805.1). Taxonomy (NCBI): domain Eukaryota; kingdom Metazoa; phylum Arthropoda; class Arachnida; order Ixodida; family Ixodidae; genus Ixodes; species Ixodes ricinus. The sequence continues at coordinate 20,210 of JAZHYW010034631.1, read as the reverse complement.
GAGCTGCGTTTCCGGCACCGGCCGCACCACGTGACCACGTTTTCCGCTGCATCGCACGTGAAGGCGTGAAGTGCGTGAGGCGTTTCGACGCTTTTGGCGAGTGTAAACTAAAGATTGTGCCCGCTGTCTTCGATGCTGTGCAAGGAGTTACGAGATGGAAGAAACATCAAAACCCAAGCGTCTTGTGCTCCGGGTCGAGCCGCCGAGCCACTCTGGATCAGAGGCGATGTGCGTGCGCACAACCTGGCGAGCGAGATCGTTGTGAACCGCTCCGAGGACGTTACCGCGCTTTGCCTCGCCATACGTTGCCAACCGCGACCAGACACCCGAGGCCGGAAGGCTCCAGCGCAGCCAGGGGCGGCACCGAGGTAGGAGCTGCTCGTTCTGCGCTACCTTGCAGTGCTCGGAGCTCTCGGCGTCGTTCGTGTTTGTGCCGAAGCCTCTAGGCACCACTCCCTTGGACACGCATCGACATTTCGCAAGGCTTGGACGGGGGCCGCCCTCTCCGAGCAGCTCAGTGATATTCGCTCATTTTGTTTGCCAATAAAGGCTCGAATTTCTTCTCGGGAGGAACTGCGGGCGACCACACGGAACCGCTCTCTGCCGCCACCGCCGACGTTGGCCGCCGCCATGTTCTCAGCTGTTCACTCGCTCCCGCGCCGAGCGCCTTCCCATAATCCTCCCCGCTCCAAAATGCGATGCGGCCTCCATTTACATGAGTTGAGTGAATGCGTATTTGCCGTCTCGATCCACCTCTGACTTGAATGCGATGCGCTTCTCTAGCGCATTATGCCGTTTACATGACCGCATTGAATGCGACAACTGGATTTGATGCGACTAAGTCGCATTTATGGAAACGCAAATTGTTAGTCTTGGTACATTCAAAACACTTACGATAACATCAATGAGTCTACTGCTACACTTCCAAGCAGCTACGTATCTGGTTTACGATGCATCATATGGGAACCGTAGGGAAAACATACCTAACACCGTACATTTTGAAAGACGAAGGCAAGACCGGGCATTTTGAAAGATGACAACAAAGACCAAAGCAGTCACCTGTGATCAAGGACTGAGCTGGCATTGAATTGTTGGTGTTTTTTTACAATGTGGTTAGAGGTTTTCAGTTTAATTTTAATTTTTAGTCAATCCTGACCAGGTGGAAGTCCTCCGAGATGTTCCCCTTCAAACAGATAATGTGCAATGATACTTACGAGTGTTTCCACGAGATGGCAATGCTGCATTCCTTGTGGCTCTCACAGCTTGAAACAAAGGTATGAAAAGTCCAGTGAGTTACAGCAAGCATTCAAAACATAATTCAGGAAGAACATTTCTGTGTTTAGTTATGGCAAGCACTCAAAAATGTTTTAGGAAGAACTATCTCGATAGTAATATGACAACTTCGAAATGTGCATACCTGGTGGCTTGCGGCAGCATTTCTCCTTCTCGTGAGTACGCTTCGGCAAGTTCTGGGATGGTATTGCAGCTTTCTTTAGCTTCTTATATTTGTGTACTGAAAGAGAACAGTTAAACCAGTGACAAGCAGCAGAGAAACGCGGGAAATACCGATGATCGGTCGCGCTAACTGCGTCATGTTTAGTACGCCAAATGTAGCCTCTCAATTGTATTCAAAATTCAGAGGAATCTCCCCAGAGGCATTAACTTACATAACCTATCCTAACTGATCCATAGCGACCGGTACAGGCATTGCACGTAAATAATAAGACTGTGTTCTGTGCTCCCTTGATGCTGGCACTCTTTTCGTGATTTGGTACTGCTAAAACTCTGCTGGTTGAGTTTACATCATGTTCAGCCAAGTTTCATTGACTCAGCATGAAGACGTCTTAAAAGCCCAAATGTGATCTTGCTCTTGGTAAATACCGTAATCTACCGCTTTCCCTGAATCTTTCGATTTTCCCAAGTAAATAGCGTGAAACCTTCGACAAGGGAAAGAGGCATAAAAATCATGAAATGTGAAGATACAATCAACCACGCTCGGCAGTTCGGCGTTCCCTTAAACAAATTCGCAGGTTAAATCGGAAGTACATCTAAGAAAATTGATCGCGTACGTCCGACGTGCCTGTAGGAAAAGTGTCAGCGTACGTCAGACGGATATCTTGGATATTGACTGCGACGAGAGAGTCGCTGCCGCTCAGCGCGATGGCTACTGTAGACCGATGTCGGTACGTTTGTCGGAGTCACGACGATTGTGCTGAGTTTTAAAGACGAGTCTTTAGACGATGATTCAAAATAGCAGTATCCTGGCATTGAAGGTCCCCTCCAATAATGCCGAAGCGGGAGGACCCAGGCGAGCCAACTATCGAGCAGGGTGTGTGTACGAACGCGTAGTACGCTGCTCGCTTACTCGAGTCATTTGATCCGCTCGTGACCAATTTATTTGAACAGTTCGTTTCACTTACCTCGGTTGTCGTACTTTACTGACTTGAAGTCTTCAGTGACGAAATGTTTCGAGCAGACAACTGCGTGTATCGACGGCACCTTTGCGGTCCTTAAGCTGTGGAGCCATTCCTTCCGCAAGGCACTGTCCGTCGGGTATCGATGCAAACTAACTCCCTCCTCGGTGCAGTAAGTGTTGCACTGAGGCACGGAACAGTAACGCACCATTTTCCACTAAACTTTTTCCCGAACGATACTTCTTCACGAGATAAACGGCGAAATTCGATAGCTGCTCGAGCGTGTACACACAAAACCTATGGGACGGCCATATTTCTATCCCCTAATTGATGATGATGATAGTGCGATAGTAGCGCCACCTTTAGTTCGATCTCGAGGCGAATAGTAACAAACCTCGTGCTCAGGCTCAAAAAGCTATGTGAAACAGCGTGCAAATTTTAAAGAAAAAAGTGCAGCATCATGCACGCCAGATGATAGAAACAAGTATAATGATAACCTCTCGATTACGTCTTTTAAAACGCTGAAATTGAGATATCAATAAAAAAGACTAAAACTCAAGCTATCAATTGCTTTTCATGCCATCTCAAGCTTTACTGTTAAAGGTTGTTCCTCAATATTTACGCCAATACTAACGCATATTTTCAACTTGTCTTTATCAAGTTTTACTTGTCCAGAGTTTTGGAAAAATTCTGTCATTGCACCTGTTCACAAAGGTGGCAAGACCGTTCACGTAAAGAATTACAAACCGGTATCCTTGCTCTGTGCTTTTTAGAAAGTTTTGAAATCGCTTTGTTTGAACGTTTGTCAAAATTTCTTAATGTAAGATGTGCATTTCGGAACATGGTTCCTTCTCCGTTAGGTATGTAGAGACCAATCTAGTGCCCTTTTTAGACTTTGTTTCGCCAATTGCCGATCAGCTTGGGCAGGTGGATGTCGTATACTTTGATCTGTCGAAGCCATTGACTTGGTGAATAATTCAATTCTTTTCATAAATTGGGGACATATTGAGCAAATAACCAGCCTTGTAATTATTTTTTCCAACTATCTGATGGAAAAAAGAAACTTCGTTCGAATATTAGGACATCATTCTAGAACTTATGTGTTTCCTTCTCGTACACCACAGGGGTCCATATTAGGGCCAATTTTATTCAATGTTTTTATAAATTATCTGGGTTCTTGTGTCCGCCATTCACAATTTTCGCAATATGCTAACGACATCAAATTGTTTAGGGAGGTGTCATCCATCTATGACTGTGAAATGCTACTCGAGGATGTTAATGCTGTGCATTATCGGAGTTGTGGCACTCTGTTAACACTATAAATCCTAAACAAACTGTAGTTATGTCCTTTTTTATGAAATTGGAAATCTTAAATTTTTGTTACAATCTTGAGAACCTTCCTTTGCGTAGGGTTGAATGCACAAGAGATTGAGGAGTCTATGTTGGTTCATCATCGTCATTCAAAGAACATGTTTCCAACATCACGAATGCTGCCTATCGGACGCTAGGTGTCATTTCGAGAATAACGCGTACATTTCCTTCGTCTGCTTGTATATTCATTTTGTATTTTTCATTAGTACGTAGCAAGCTTGAATTTAGTTCGGTTGTTTGAAATTGTATTGGTAGTGCAAACCAGGCAAAAATCGAAAACTTGCAGAGACGATTTTTGATATTTATGATCACTACATTGGCCGCAGTGTTTATTATGAGTATATAACAGGCTTTTACGACGATGTGGTTGTACTACACTAAGCACGATAAGACTTGAGCGCGGTCTTATATTTTTGTATAAATGCGTTCATGGTCGCATTGATTGCTCAACCCTCACATCAGCTATTAATACATATGTACCGCGAGTGCTTTTGAGGGTAAATCCCACTTTCTCAGTTAAAGAAATCAACCTTTCCAGTCCCATGAACCGCATCCAACATTTTTATAACTCGTTCAGTACAACCAGCATCGACATTTTCAACTCAAGTGTTCAAGCGTTTAGGCGTTCAGTGGCTGATATTTAACTGTTACCTATTTCCTGTTTCCTCATAATAGTTATTATTTGTTCCAAGTGCCGTAGATTTTTGTGCGTGCTCCATTTGACTATGTGCATCATTACTTAGGCTACTCGCTGTTCATGAGCACGTAAATTGAATTATATGAATGAATAATGTTAGTTTTGAAAATTCTAAATTTTTAATCTACGGAGCTAATTTTTTAAAGTTTTACACGCGGTACAGAGTGCAGTCAAATATATCAAAAGGCGCGATTGTAGCGTTAGCCGCACGATGTCCAGATGAATATATAAAATTCAATAAGCACCACAACTTCTCCATCTACTTCCTCAGAGGAGCTGTTCACCGTTCTACCACAGTACATAAAAATCTGTAAGTAGAAGGTGCAGTAACTCGACGTAACAAGACTTTTTCTTGGACTCTTCTACCTGGGGCCATGCTGTCGATGACTGGGTTGAAAGCGCCACCTCGCGGAGAGACGGCGCTCTCTTTCTCTTTTTTTTTTATAATTGCGCCCTCTCCACACCAATGGGGCTGCCGGAGAAGCGTTCGCGCGCTTCGGGATCTCGGAGGCCATGAATGTAGCCGTGCAGTTCCCGGTGTGGCCGCTTTACGCAGTCACAAATAGGATGACCATCTCTACACACCGTTTGCTCAGTTGTGACATTTATAAAACAGTACCTAACGCGCATACAAGTACACTGTGTGGTGAGTCAGATTTTACGGTGAAATTCAAATGCAATTAAAAATAAAGTCTATGTGCAATAAATTCTTAATCCTGAGATTTCTTATTTCATTCCCAAGCTCTCTGAAGGCCTGTGCAAACCGAAATCGGCTGTCGGATCTGACATCCGATTTCGGAAAAGAAAACGTCGAGAGGCGATTTCGGTTTGCACGCATCCACAAACCGGACCTTGCAGGAGCACGGCCGAACTGGATCCGCGAGGTCGATTGGGTGTCGTCGACGAGTGCCTTCGAGCTGCGGTCACCCAGTGAAACTGACTTTGCAGAGCGCCTCTCTGTCTGCCATGTTCCGGGTGGGAATTCCCCGAGCGCGCAAAAAGCCTTTCAATCTCTTCACTCTCTTCCCGCAGGTATGTGATTGGCTGTCTCCAGTGGTTTCTTCACTCCCATCTGTCAAGACCGGCCGAGCAAGGCGTTCGTCAAAAATCTGAAGGCATCGTAACGAAACGTGATGTTTCTTCTTCTCCGGACTGGTCTTCTTGCCGAAATCGGACGTCGGATCCGACAGCCATCTTCGGTTTGCACCGCGCTTAACCAGGCCACAAACGATAATGTTTACTAAAACATAACCGGTCTCCAGCAATCTATATTTTGCGATTGTTTCCTAAGTTATTTTGAATGAAAGGGATTGTTTGCGCATCCTAATGAATCTGAAACAGCTTTTGAATATTCCTGAGGAGAAAAACCTACCAGACACCCGGAAATAATAAACGCGAAAAAGTGGACGAAACACAGACGCAACAGCTGTTCCATTGAAAGAGCTGTCGCTTCTTCGTTTCGTCCCCTTTTTCGTGTTTATTCGTTCCGGATGTTTAACTTTTAACAACCTCGTTGTTGATGTTAAAAACGTACTGCTCGTGTATTTCAGTAAAAAACGTTTTCATAGTACACTCGATGGTGAGATATATGAAGGGATAAACGTCTTCCAATATATTATGAACTAACACAAACAAAACAAATATAAGAAAGCAAAACACTTTTCTGCGTGAACAACTGCATTTACAAGCCTGTATAAAATAACATATCCTGTATTTAACGAACCATACCAACAAAGCGAAGCGTCCGTTAAATTGATTGCACGCATGCATGCGTGTAATCAATTTAACTGGCTTTGGTTTTGCCCACTACCGCATAATTGCTTTTGGTTTTGCTTTTGCTTTTGGTTTTGCCCACTACCGCATAATGGTTTTGCCTCACTACCGCATAATGGTTCTCCCATGGGAGAACCATTATGCGGTAGTGGGCAGTAAACGCAAAATGCTAAGTCAAATGTATAAATGCGAGCGAACTAGAAAGCCATAAACACTATAGCTCCCTGCGATAAGCTAGACACAGCCTTATAAATCTCAATCGCTTGCTTTTAGAGGCATTCATTTTAGCACACAGATGACTTAATATGGACGCTTAGACTCTTGACTACATTATTTTAAAACTTCAATCTGAAGACGCCTGACCCATGTGACATACTCGACTGTCATTTCAATCTTGACTAAACGCGATTTCCAGGTAACTTTCTAAAAACAATTCACTAACGAAGGCCGGAATCTAGAGCCGGTATTACGGCAAATTCTCGAAGACAACTGCTTTTTCAGAAACATCGCCTCAGAGTTCGGCCGTTTTCACACATTTGTTCATCTTTTGATTTTTAGGAACCCTCGCCTCATCAGAGAACTTTTTGAAAGCAACCCAGTTCCCAAGTAAAGGCGGAACATAACATTCCAGGTCCTCGACTACATCCTGGTCATGGGCGTACCAGCCCAGGGGGGGGGGCAAGGGGCGCTTGCCCCCCAGTTCTTAGAGTGGGGGCAAGACATGTGTCTTGCCCCCCCCTCCCCCCCCTCTGAAACAGCCACCGCTGGGCAGGGGAAACACTGGCCGGCGGTGCCCAAGAGATACCAAGGGCAACGCCCCCCCCCCCTGTTGCCCCCCCCCCAAGTTGGTACGCCACTGATCCGGCACAATACCTTAAATTGAGTCCCTTTTGAGAAATCCGGTCTCAAAGCCGCAATAATTTTGCCGTCTACGCATTTGTTCATATCTTGAATTATGGCACCGGCACCTCACCACGGAGCATTATGAGAACCCCCAGTTACCAACTAAGGGATAAATATAAAATTTAAGGTCCTCAACTACAAGCTGCTTTAATAGAAAATCTTATAAGATAAACTATCACGAAATATAAAATTCAGGGCCTTGGACATCAATCTGCTACATGACAAATCTTCAAAAATTAGCCATCTTTGATAAATCTTACTTTCAAATTGGGCATATGGTTCGGGTTTCTCAGGAATTTGTTCAATACATATAATTTGGGCACGCGCGCCTCACCAAGGGAGCTTTTGAGATCATCTGAGTTCGCAACTGGCGACGGAACATACAAATTAACGCAGCCGACTAGAAATCGGAACTATTACGAAATCTTGGGCATCAACCCTCTTCGAGGCTTGTGATATCAAATCAAATATTTCAATACGCTCTTCACCGCCCCCCCCCCCATTTTTTTCTTTTTTTTTTTTGTCGGTCATACGGAAGGAGATATGACACAATAATAAACATCCTCCTATGTCACGCTTATTCACCGCGGTGCTCCCATTTCATCCAATACAATCAGCTTTTCTATACTGACATAACATTATTATTTAGCTAGAATATTTTTAACGTTTTAATAAATTAATATTATCGTAAAATAGAACAACTTTTTTTTTTGTTTTGAAGTTCGTCGATGTAGCTAGTAGAATACTGAAAATGATCGTAGACCTATAAACGAGGACGTCTGCACCGTATTTGGAAAATTGGTATCACGAATTCCTAGGAAATGATATTGAGAAGAAACAAAATGTACCAATGTCACTATCGATTCTTCATTTTACTGCAGACTAATAGCAAATCGTTTTATTGTTTTTATTAAAATTGTGTTCGTTTAAATTTCGCTGCTCATCAGAAAATTGCGTTAGGGACCTCGGAAATATATATTTTCTACCGATGTAATAACATCTAAGACACCGCAATATTTTCCATAATATTAGAAGGGATTTTATTCTTATATATACAATTATAACGATATTTTTTTTATACCCGGGAATTAACGGTATATTTAAATTACCTTGTGCACAATCCTTACTAGCAATACATCAAAACATTTCGACTGAGGAACCTGCACTTTACACGTCGGCATCTTGCACCGTTTGGCACAAGAATAGCGGTTTATGCTAGAATAGATTAGTAGCACGGCAAATCCTTTAAAGGGTAATGTTTCGGTTTTATCACCTTAAGTGCGCCTTAAATACATACCGGCTTCCATGGGAGCGCTGCCGTTACCCGCTAAGAGATGGCGCACGCGCATACGATGTCACACATTTCCGGGGATGCGGTACTAACGGTACATTTGTTTATATTCGGTTGTGAATGTATCGAAAGTGTAGTCAGCAACCGCTGAGCGCTGGCTCCTGCCAGATTAAAGCTGGGACCTTGTCAAGCCACAGTTGCTGCAGTGTTTTGCCCCCGCCACTGACTTTAGCACAAAATGATTAATGAAGCATATATTTACTTCTTTATAAGTTAAGTTGTTTGACACTTGAACGAGCCAAGAAAAAAATACTTGTTCGGTATTTGGTTTTAATAACGATATTGGGAATGAAATATCACTGGGGAAAGAAACTAGAGAGGCTCATGTGCCAAATCAAATAAAGTATTCTACGTTATGGAAAAAAAAACAAATATTTAAGTTCAGTGAAAGAGACATTACATGTTCTAACCAGAACTGAACCTTCATTTTTCAGCACGTGGTGGCGACGAAAGTCTCTTCTTTGTTTCACATTAAGTTGGCTAACGTAGAAGTTCGGGATAGTTGGTATTTTATGATTAAAAATTAAAACGGTGGTTTTTGCCTTGCCTGCATAAGATTGCATATCCTAAAAAAGGTTGGCCAAAAGCCTGGTGTTGATGTTTTTTTTTCAGTTTCGGAAAAGCTGTTTGGGTTGTGCGGAAAAATGAACTCTCATTCTAAAGAACGGCAGAGTTGCACCCCGAAACACCATGACCGATTTGTGAACGGTGTGGAGGGAGTAGTGTATACTCCATTCCGCTGTCGCGCGGTAGGTGATATGTCGGGAAAACGGGGCGCTGCCTCAATGATCGCTTGCTAGAGCATAAGTCCAACGTTTATAGGGTTGTGTCACAGGTCGTCCTGTTCTGCATTGGTGAGACTGTCGTTGCACTCCCGTCTTCGGCAAGTGGGCGGGGATTAGGAAGAACAAAGATAAACTCACTCGAGAAATTATTGGAGCGCTGGAAATTGGAAGATTGGGGTGTGTCAGCGCTCCATCACTATCCCTGTCCCATAAAGAGTGTTGTTTGTAGACGCACAGTAACAGCGCGTGGCGGTGCCTTAGGGAGCACGTGGCGTTTATGTCATGTATCTTCTCTTGGTTTGTTTTTTGTTTTGACGTTGCAGTATTTATACTCGATGTTAGCACGAATAAACTTCAGTTGTAAGTCAGCGCCTTGTTTGTCTGCCTTCTCGTTCTTGTCCATTTCTTCGCGCTCTTTTTTTCATTTTTATTTACATTAATTCCGACCGCGACCGACGCCACGATCTGAGGGACGAATCCAGGCAGCGCCAAACGTGGATCTACACGGCGTTCGCCTTGCGGGTGCGTTTCCTATATCGCCGGCTACAGCTATCGCGCAACAAACAAACAAAACAAAAAACGCAGGATCGTGGGACAATTGACCGTGTACGATTGGTAAGGTCGCGAATGGCAAACGGGCAAACGCGTAAATAGAGGAGTGCCGTGACAACGCACGTTTTGGTGCAGCCTGATATGTTCCATTGGACGCCACCGACTGCGGTTGCACTTGGACGCAAAAAAAGCATAGTAGCACACACATTTTTTTTCACACTTGGTCTACAACACACCGTATTTTATGCGACCTAGTTCGTGCACTGTTTAGAATTTCATATTCTATTTCATGCGAAGCATCTAATGGCACAAATATTCGTGCATCTCAGTTTTTGGATAAGCACCGAGAAATTACTGATACTCGGTTCGGCTTTCGAAAAAATCGATCAACGGAACTTGCATTGCTTGAACAAAAATAATTTATTTTACGGAGTTTTGAGAGAAAGAAATTGGTCCTTGCCATTTTTCGTAGATTTTATAAAGGCGTTTGATTATATAAATCACAATTTACTACTAGAAAAGCTCGATATTTACGTAATTCTAGGTCAAGCACTTATCTTGCTTAAATCATATCTATTTCACCGTAAACAGTTTGTTCATATTAATGGTTTCGCGTCTGCAACAAAGACAATTAACTCCGGTGTACCACAAGGAAGCATCTTAGGGCCGTTACTGTTTAATATATACATAAATGATATTGTAAACATAAATCCACTGACTAAATTTGTAATATACATGGATGACACGAGCCTCTTCTTTTCTGGCGAGACTGGCGACGAGCTTATCAGCTGCGCAAACGTGAACCTAACAGCGTTGCGAAAATGGTCCTCTGATAACGCGCTAAACATCAATGCGAGTAAAACGAAGGCAATCATCTTTCGGCCTAAAAACAAAAATGTTTCTACAACTAAGACCCTTGTCCTAAATGCAAAGTATACAGATAGTGTAGATAATTTTAAGAGTTTAGGTGTACTTTTCAATCAGTACTTCTCTTGGGAAAATCATGCGAATGATTTACGCACTGAATTGTCAAAGGTCATTAGACTAGTCTCTCGTAACCGTTTTATTCTACCGAGAAATGTTAAGTTTCTTTTATGCCAGACTTGTTTTGCTTTTTCATCTGAATTATTGTTATCTAGTTTGGGGCACAACCACCCGCACAAACTTCCAAACAATACTTCTATTGCAAAAAAAAATATATATATATATGTGCGTCTCATTGAGAATATTTCTTACGACTCTAGCACCCAGGGTCTGTTCATAAAAAATAGTATGCTTCCTGTTTACAACATGTATACAAGTATAGACTCGCGATCAGTTTTAAGTTAGAAAATAAAAGAAATGCGGATAGTTTGGTAAACCTTGCGGAGCTAAAAGAGCATGCAACTTCCTACCGAACTCGGTCGGCGTAACATTGGACTGTGTCACTGTGTCACAACAACTATTCAATGCAATCACTCAAATAAACACTTCCTACTATATTGAACACGCTAATAAAAAATAACATTGTTATCATTTCTATTGCAATTCAGGAAATACAAACTCAACTATTGTGGGGCGAAAACGAATGAATCGATTTCTGAGACCTGTTTGATTTTTGTATTTTACTTTGTTATGTCAGTTTTCTCAGTGGTTTTCGCTATTGCCCTGTCTTGAATTGTGTATATGCCACTAGAAGGGAGCAAGGGGCTCCGTCAAGCTGTTCTCACAGCTTTTTTCTCTAGTTTCCTCCATTTATGTATCGAAATGGGAAATAAAGTTCCTTAATAATTTTTATTATTAATGGAATATTCACAATTTTGCGGGTTTCTTTTAACACTTTTTAGTATTTTGGTGTCACGTGGAGATTCCGTTCTTCAATGCTAAGTAAATGTCAGCAAGCAAAACTTTCAAAAATTTCATCGCGATTACACAAACACCCATTTCTTGTTGTTGTAAGATCGTTACTACAGGTATGTAACTTGCTATGAAAGCTTTCTGGAACCACCGTCGCGACAGCTCAGAAATGAAGAGCATCCGCGGTCATTTTCACCTGCATTAAATTTTAATACAAATTTAAAAAAAAAAGTCTATGAGGAGAACGCCAATCTACATGTTTTATTTTATTAGTTAGCATAACACATAGTTCCTTTCTCGAGGTATTAGAACTATGAGAAGAAGGCCAATCTACATTCGTTTTAGGTAGCATATAGAACCTTTCTCGACGTATTAACGACTTATCATGCTTAACAGGTGTAGGGCATGAATGAAGTAAACATATAGTGCGCTTTATCTAAGTAAAACAACTTTCACTAGAGCCTTGACCATGCGGAAAGCACACCGATTGTGGACTAAATACTTTAAAAAGCGTTAACATGAGTGGGAAACACGGGAAGGTCATTCAACTCTCCAAAAGTCAAGATATTTTTCTTACTTGGGCTACGAATTGCGTCGAACGAATTTCGTAACGTGACGCATGAAAAGGCATTTGCTCTGAGTTGACTTGACGTCAATCCGGCAGAATCGCCGGTGTTTTTCAAAAAAGGCTTTCAGAGTACACAAATTCCACGTGGGCGTCTACTACGCTCGTAGAACTGCTCTGTTGTTTACGCAAAACGAAAGTGCACGCAGGTCGGAACCTTTCAGTCACTCAGATCCTTAAGCATACAGTTCTACAAGTTTGGTAATTTTATATATTTTAGTGGTATATATAAATGTCAAGCCCCTGGCTGAAACTTCTCTATTAAGAAATAATAGCAGAGTAGCTTCAAAATGTTATTAGGACGTCATAACCGTGAGTAGAAACGTTTGACGCAATTGGGAAACTCAAAATAAATGCACAAAAAACAGGAAAGTTTAACTTAGAACGTGCAACACCCTTTAGAGGTGCTAACCAAGAGCTGCAAATCAGAAGAAAATTTAACGAGAAAAAAATCCCTAAAAGCGAGTTGTAGTGTGTCATATCGTCTAAATTAGTTTGGCTTTCTGGGTTCGCTTGATAGAGTACCAAAAAAACCTCCTTCTGCTTGCGGTTCGTGCAAATCCTTGTAGACCCCGTAACAAAACCAAGCTGTCCTCTTATGTACCGACGCTTCACTTCCCAAAACCCATCTAAAGAACGTTCCTCACATTTCATTTGGTACCAATTGATATTGCAATTGAACCCAATAGGTATTTTTAACTGGGTTTTTCCATGCACCATCTGAAATGATGTAAGTCCGGTGGTCTCCTGAACCTCCGTGTTCTAGGCCAACGTGACGTCGGGCAGCACCTGGTCCCACACCCTGTTCTCTACGTCGTCGTACATTGAGATCATGTCGGCGATAGCCTTATTCTGCCGCTCTGTTAGCCCGTTGGTCTGCGGGTGGTAAGCAGTGGTTCGACGATGGCTAGTGTGGCTGAGCCGAAGGATCTCTTGCGTCAGCTGCGCCAAAATCACTGTTCCTCGGTCTGTAATTAAGATTTCCTGCGCTTCGTGACGGAGAACGATAGACTCCACCAAAAAGTTGGCAACTTGCACCGCAGTTCCCTACGGAAAGGCTTTCGTTTCGGCGTATCGCGTGAGATAATCATTCGCGACGATTATACCTTGGTTACCTGTCGTCGACAGCGAAGCCGTGGATAATCGTAAAATTCACTGTTTTATGAAGGTTGGTAATACATTTTTTCCCGAATGACTGGTTCGAACGCTTTGTAAGAGTTCGCGTGCACATCACTTTAACAAACGTCTACTTTTAACCAAAAAAAAGAAAAAAAAATGGAAGACGTTTACATTCTCTGTTATGTCAAATTAGAGCTCAGCTCTTGAAGAGGGGGAGGGTACGGAGGGAAGAGTAAGCCCCTCCTCTCTTTTCCTGCTCCTACTCTGCTCCCCTCCCATTTAGCGGGGAAATGTTTGCGCTAAATTTAGCGGGGAATCTTTTTCGCTAAAACTTTTACCGCTAAATTTAGCGGAGATAATTTTTCGCTTAATTTAGCGGGGATATTCTTTCGCTAAATTTAGCGGGGTTATTTTTTTCGCTAAATGTAGCGGAAAATTTTTCCACTAAATTTGAAGGGGTAATTTTTCGAAAGATTTATCGGGGAAATTTTCCCGCTAGATTTATCGAAAATTTTTCCCTTGAATTTAGCGGGGCGATTTCCCTCCAAAGTTAGCGGAAACATTTCCCCGCTAGATTTAGCCAAAAATTTCTCTGCTAAATTTTGCGTCAACATTCCCCGTTAAATTTAGCGGGAAATTCGTCTGGCTAAATTTAGCGGCGGAAATTTTTCCGCTAAATTTGGCGGGAAAGTTTTTCTGCTAAATTCGGATGGAAAATTTTTCTGCTAACTTTAGCGGCAAAATGTTCACATAATGCAGCTTGCGGTTACGCTCACTTTCATTATTCCTGCAATGTAATGCGCGCTGTTACGCCGATGGCGACGGCGACGGTGACGCCGCTCAAGCGGAAATTAGCGCCTAAGAGCTGCGCTCTAAAAACAATTACTGCTATCGAATGCAAGGTACTGCAGTGAAAGCACGTTATATCAAAATCTCGAGATGTGCCAATTTGTAAAATCTTCGATTAGTACGAAAGTTTAAATATCGCAGCAGCTTCCTCGCTAAACGTTGCTGTGGTTATTCGTTGACACGGGACTGAAACAACTTCCCCTAGGCCCTGCACGCGACGTATACCTTTCGGTTCAATTCTCAGATATTCCAACGTTCAAATGAAGCTAGAAAATGCGAACATTTTAGGCCAAACATTTATATCGTAAAGTCGTTTATCAGTACAAAACGTAAAGATCTCAGGTGCTTCATCGTTGAAGGTTTCTGCGATTATGCGGTTACCTTGGGCTGGAAATTTTCCTACGCTCTACGTGCGACGCTTACATTTCGGATCAATTCTCAGACATTCTACTGGTCAGAAAAAGCTAAGAGAATGCAAAAAGTTTATGCTAAATGCAGTATACATTCTATCGATCCTCAAACACAACCAGGAGTTTGAGCACCGCTACGGCGATGCCACTGATGTTGTCTTACAGGTGCAAATACCCAGAGCAATCGTGCGCAAAAAGGGTATAGAGTCTCATTCCTTCATGTTGTCACATTATGCCTGAGCAGGCATGTAGCCAGGATTTTGTTTCGGGGGGGGGGGGGGGCGCCCATGACAAAATGCTGTATGAGGGGAGGGGGCAGAGGAGGTCCAAGCAAAATGGAAGATTTCGGGGGGGGGGGGGCCGGGCCCCGTGGGCCCCCCCACCCCCTGGCTACGTGCCTGTACCTGCGTCAGAGAGCACAAAGGAGCCCGATATTGTCGGCAAGCAGCGGCACATCACGACCATCACGACTACCGCGCACTAAACAAACTCGTATCCGCCAACTCTGGGCACTGCCATCTTACCGGTGACGTCACAGCTATTGTGAGGTCACGTGACGAGTAGTCACTATTGCGTACAACATGGCGGCTTCCGGAGGGGGGGTTGCCACTTTTGAACTTCCGGTTTATCACTCTAAACCCCTCTACCATGTTGCTTCAAGCGCAGAACACATCGAGCGGAACGGATATCTGTGAGAAACAATCGCACGACAAACGGTGCACGCATAGAGTGACATAGTAAACATAAAAAGTCGACAATCCCATGGGCCTCAGCGGCCCAGATAGTGGAGCTACAGAAAGGACATCTAGCAGTCGGCAGAGGCCCTAAATTAGTTTCGGTTTCGATTAATGTTATTTTGTGTTCCATATCTTCAGCTTTATACTAAATTCGCTCGCGAACTTCTCTTTGTCTTCCTTTTTTTAAGGTACTTACTGGTTTACGTTTTAGTTATTTTAAAGTCATCGTTTTAAGGCTAACGGAGGCCTTTTAGCGCAGTCACATTTCTTGTTAGAACATTGTTTTTCTACGAACACAATGTATTTACCGAAAATGAGTACAGTGTTCTGTATTTTCCAACGATCGTTTTCCGTTATCCAATAAAAAAACACAGCCCCGGTTCTAAACAAGAATCTCTTCAACTTTCACAAGAACTACACGAGTGCATATGTGTCTTGTTGCGTGAATCTGAATACTCCAGTTCAGGAAATAACTGAACCAACAATAAGTGATCAAAAAATAGTTTATTGTAGGCAAAATCATGTACATGCCGCCAAGGAGCCTGTCGTTTAGCCACACTGGATATTTCTTTATCATCAATAATGAGAGTAATATGTAATTGGGTTGTGGGTTTATTTAGACAGCTTGATGCTGGCTAGCCCTCAGATGTGGCAGCCCACCTCTTGCTGTAGATGAGCAATTAAGTCAATGCAATACGACTGCTAGCCTAGGGACTTTTAACAAAAAAATGAGGGAGAACTAAAGAAGTGGATAAAGTTTCGCAAAGATCAATTTATAATCTTCAAGAATTATTCATTCCCAACATCTGAGAGTACATAAAAGTGCACTTGACCTGCCCGTATTTAATGAAGCAACACGTGACAGAAAAATCACTACTAGGGTCATCACAGCTATAACCACTCAGTAACATGGGTTGCACTCAACATTCTCAAAAGTACGTTATTGTGCATAGGAGAAAGATTAACATGAACTCTTTTCCGCAAGATAGTCTCTTTCAAGACAAAACTTCAGCACAGAGAGGCGTGACCACACTGTAGCACCTTAATACAACTGAAGGACATGAACTTCTGTACTTGAAGCATAATTAGTGTTGCAAAACGAAGGATCACGCAATTAAGAAAAGGAAGGGACAAAGCAATTCTTAACTAAATGTCAAGAAACCTTCAATAATATTGACTCTGCTCGCAATAGCACCAACACACCTTAAGTACATATCGTCTACGGATGGGGTCATCAAACAAACAATAGGAAGCCTTGGAAGTCACTTCTGTCGCGTACCTTCGGTGACGCGGAAAGCCAAAAAAACTTCGGGTCTTGATTCTTGCGCATTTTGCCATCGTTGGGGTAACAAGCCACACAGCAGTAGTTGCCGCATGACATCCTGCAGTCAGCTGAAAGCAAGCGCAACGAATGATCACCATATTTCTCAAGCCAATTGATAACTAATAAATAAATTAATGCATAATAACAGAAATAAACGAAACACAGTGCGACAGACAAGAAAAAATGTAGTGATATATGCGCCGAGAAAAAGAGGGAGAGAAGGAGACGAAAGTGCGCGAGGAGACGTCTGAACGCCGAGCTCTGATTGGACTAATTAGTGGGTAGATCTAAAGCTAGCAGCCTTTGTCTCCACTGCGCTCGTCGAACACGTTATACCGCCAATCGCCGGCTTCTGACTTTTGGCTTTCGCATTTGAACGCATTCGACAAGTGCAGTGAAAACAAAGTCAGCCTTTGGCTTCACTGCACTCATCAAACGAAATAACCCTACCGCTGAAAAAAAAAAAAGCACCCCAATGTAGCACTACTCAAGCTGAGGAACGATGCCAAAATGTTACGGAGCACGAGCCGCGCCCGCTCGACCCAACATGCCCCAACCGAATGGTGATGTCCATGGGGCTGGGGCCGCCACTACGACGATACTGAGGGTGTAACATATAATAATTTAGGTGGTTCTAATATTCCTACAAATAATATTGCAATGCGTTTATTACTAAAAGTGTTTCTATACAAATTATTAAGAATCTCAAAATGTCCTTCTTTTTTTCTTTTTTCAGCGCAGCGATGTCTAGCGGTCGGCAGAGGCAACATCGTCAACTAATGGAGTAACTTGCTACGTAGTATATTCACTCCATGGAGCACTTATCTCGGACGCGAAGGGCCCCCAGTGTCTACCCTTTACGTTTTCTATATTACTCTATGGTGCACGCAAGTTCGTCGTCGTCGTTGTCTGCTTCACAGGCCGGAGAGGCGGAGAAGAAGAAAGACACGCGGTCGAGTGTAGCCACGTGACATCCTGCCATGAGCTTCCGTGCTCGAGTTTCCGGTTTCGGTTTCGAGCAGTTGAGTTTTTTGGCTTTATTAAAAATATAATGACTCTGCAGCAGAATATTGATTGGGTAGTCTGCCGACATCATAAGAAATCGCCTGGCAACAAGTTAAAACAAACATTTGGGTGGTGTCATCTTTCCTTTAAGAATCGTTTATCCAGTCAAGGCCAAGGTCCTAGTTGATGAGTCAATTCTTTAGAGGCGTTCGTAATGAGGGCTTCCAACTGCCCGTGATGAAAGGGCAGACAGCAGAAAGACTTCTTGACACTCATATGTTAGAGTCGAACACATTGGCGCTTTCTTCAGACTTGTATAACGGCTAAAGTAAAGATTTCTGCGTCAATGCACAACAAAACATATCCCCGGATAAACAATAACCAGGATGGCACGACGTCTTTTCATATATCAAAAGTAAGGCGATCTCATAATAAAATTGTCAAGATTGGAACGCTAACATTACCGAGATTAAAAAGAAGTGTTTGTAGTGGGCAAAAAATAAGCAGTTACGCTGCCGTGAAAGGAGTCACACACACTAAAGTTATGATAACAAATTCTCAACCTGCCTTTTTAGAACATCCTCCATCTTTCTGATACTAAAAGATATAAAAAAAAATTAATCTTTCCTCTTTTTTTTTAGTGCCGCGAGTTCTTGCAATTTTTTACAAGGTGTAGACTTTAATTTATAGGAAGGTGGAGTCGCAATTTTCTATCACTTCGTACTGGCAATGTTGAAAGTTTGTGTTAAGTTAGAGAAATAGGAATGCAAAAAGTACTCCCAAAAAACTATGGTGCGGTGCACTTGTATCCCGGTACAGTCAAACTCTGCTATTGTTCTGAATTATATAAAAAATAGGATGCATGGACTGAATTGATAAAGTACGTTCTTATATGCTTTGAAAGTCATTATATCACTCGTTATGATTCATAAATATTATTTCTTGCTCTGTTATGCTGTACACCTACTGGAACCTACAATGAAATACACGTTTTTCAAGAAAGGATACTTCGCATTTTTGATAAATTTTCGGGGAAATGCGCGAGAGTAACGCACAAATCCATTCTTAAGAAATACTTGTTTTAATTAACGTACGACGATTGACTATAGCTTATGAACAAAAAGAAACTTATACCGAAAGAGTTGCATGACAATGACATAATCTAAAAGGCACATCTGGAAGGCTTCCAAATACAAAGCTAATTAGCTGAAGCAACAATTGTCAAGCACCTTTCAAATAGAAGACCAACATGCGTTTTCTTTTGGAATTTCAAGATAAATATTATGCAGTTGTCAGCTGGCAGACCGGTACCGTTCTTTTTTTCTTTTTAAAGAGCAAACACGTGGAGGGAAGGGCAGCGGGGAAACTGCTAAAGACGCGTTTTGTTTTCGTTGTTGTGGTTTTTTTGTTTCTCTCGACATGTCAGCGTTGACCTTCCGCACTTCTTTTTTATGTTTATTCCGCGTTTGTTAAATGCCAGCTGAAAGGCACACACTCCTCGTTAGGAGGCGAATGGATTGTTCGACGTCGAGGCCATTTTCCCCCACCCGATCAACAATTCTTCCAGCCGACTAAAGGGCGAACGTGTGCACCTCGGTCCTCGGTCACGTAAACAGCTAGGAACAGATTGTTTCGAACGTGCCATCTGTCGTTGCCAGCTCTGTGGAAGGTCGAGCACGAGGTTGCCGTTTACGAACTCGCCTTGGAAATGCCGCCGCTCTGCGTCAGGGCTTCTCCCGGGCTAGCGTCACTGCGCGCAAGAACCCTCGCCTTGCTAGGTGGTTGAGGGCAACGCCGTACTTCTTTATCGCCGTTTTATGTCGTTGGTCGTTTCCTGATAAACACGAGGGGCACGAATTATAGATGGACGGTCACGGATCCTGCACAAGAAGACGAATATTTTTTTTGCAAAGCCACTTTTTTCAGCTTAAGCGCTCCGGAGTCGGAAAGGGAACGGCCCGATCATTCTTGCCCTTTTGGGCGTTCGTACACAACGCAGAGCCGCTCTGTAGAGGCTTCACGGCTTTGGCCGTCGGTTACTTATGCAGATCACTACTAGCGACGACAATGCGCCCGAAAATAATTCAATGAAAATATCGGCACTTCAAAGGTGATCTGAAAAGAGTTCTTTGCGGGTAGATTTAACGAAATAAGAAAACCGACCTCGCACGACTTGGGGTTTTCGGTCTCTCTCTTGGATATCGGTCACTTCTTTTCACACATGGTCTCAGGCAAGAAGGGTCTACAGTTTTAGGCTTTGACGAAAGACATGCGTATGCCGTGGGGAAGTATCTACCTAGAACAAAGGCAAAAGCTGCAGGTGCCTGGATATTTATTTGAATTCTCTAGCGGTTTTAATTCGTCGCTTCTCCCGACATGTCGAAGGACGCACGCTTGTCTCACTCTCCGCCCGTGGCTGTTGCGTCAACGTTATTTTCGGTCTTTGTCTACACCTCAGG